>APFE030480397.1:0-10459 GCA_000404065.3 Pinus taeda | reverse complement strand
CCCCTGATGATGGACTCACATGGTAGTCTAAAACGTTGGGTTCATAGAACTCTATAATAGGTCATTCCTCCTCTATCTAAAACTACACAATCACCAGAATTTGTGTAGAAGTGGACCTCAACAAAGGATTGTCGGATCATATCCTCACGACACACAAGAAGTAGTACTCGACACAATTCCTAGATTTTGAGAACACAACATTTAGATGTTGAATAACCCAACAGATGGGACATCTACAACATTCATGTCCTGATGCCATGAAAGTGCCTCAAAGGAGGAAGAAAACAATAAAGCAACCGAAGGGATGGAACTTCCCACATCAGCCTGACGAAGAAGAGGATGATGAAGAAATTGATCCTCCTACCAATGAAGAAGCACAAAATACAGGAGAAAAAGTAGAGAAGGGGAACGTTAATCATGAAGTTTCAGGAACTCCAGCACACACATTTAGGCAGGAGATGATCCCTGTAGCAATGGAGACAGGGGACTCAAAATGTCATCATGTATCTGAAAGTTCACATTCAGATAAGGAAAATCCAAGGGTGAATGAAGGGACCCAGCTAACATTTGTAACAACCACTCCTTCCTAAGGATAATGGCGAAAGGTTAAAAAGAGGAAATGGATAGAAGGGTAACATGTTTACAACCATTTTGGAGTTGTATTTTTGGTCTCTGTGATCACCAATTTCGATTGGCATGATTGAATACATTATCTGCATCTACAACATGTAATTTTGTTCTCATTAATAAAATTACAGTTTTTCCTAAGGAAAAAAAATATATTAATTATAAATAATTATAAAAGAGTATGATTTTCAAATACACATTGAATAGTATGGTGGTTGTTACAAAAATAAAAATTTGTCATTCATGATGTCATGGTCAATTACTAAAGTAAGTGAAATTTAATTAAATTGTACATGGATAAGTTAATGCAAGCATTCAATTCAATTAAAATCATCATAGAACTTATTTGTATCAAGTTTATAGACAATTTTTTTTGTGACCTTCCATATGGTATATTATAATGAAAGTTTTTTCCATGTTCTAGAATTCATAGACATATAAACACAAAAGAGAAAAGACAAACAAGTAAATACATTACATAAAATAAAAATACAAAAATCAAAAACCCTATCATCATGAAAAATCCATTTGTAACTAATTATAAATATATAATTACTAAAAATACTTATACAATAATTTGATTCTCAAAGCTGCATTGAATATTGATACTCACAAAGAAAAACCATGCTCATTTGCAAAAATAAATGAAATTTTGTTAAACTAAATGCTAGTTTGAACATATATAGTTTAATACACATTCAATTAATTGGAAGTGTAATTCTTGGATATTATATTTTATGTGTGTAAAATCATCGTAAATGTGGCTTGTATCAAGTCAATAGTCAATTTGGGCAATGACCATCCATACAGAATATTCTAATATAAGCCTCTCTCGTGTTCTAGAGTTTATACACAAACAAGAGCATAAACAAACAAACACATACATTACATAAAATAAAAACACAAACATTTAAAATTCGATCATCATAGAAATTCTATCTAACTATAAGGAATGATTAATTAAAAAACAGTGTTCATTGAATAGTGGTTCTTGCGAGAATTCGAATTCATTCATGATGTTGTTGTCATTTGCAGAAAAAACAAGAATTTATTATATTAAAGTAAAAATTAAAGTTCAATACTTTAGAATACACATTTTACACATCGGAAAAGTAATTATTGTATATGATATTAAATACGTGTAAAAGCATTATTTTTTTTTCTTTTTTTGCTAAGGCAAGAGTGGATCCTTCTAATCAAATAAAAAGAGAAATATTGTACAAAAGGTGACCGCAGCGGTGAGGCCCTCTAATATGACAGGCCTACCCCAATTCATGGTCAAAAGACTACAAAGCGAACCCACGGATGCAACCCCGCCAAAACGAACAAGAAGTCCAACACAGACCATTGGATCATGATCTAAAGATCCAGTGGATGAAAAACATATCGGGTGACCAACAAGCACACCTTTTAACAAACCAATCAGATCCGATGACCCAATAGACCATAATCTATAATCCTATTGGGTCCATTTTCGACTTACCCTTTGATCACTTTAACCACCTGAAATCCATCATTTCCATGCAATCCTGGAGAGGTCATGCGAACAGCTCGAGACATAACCATTGTTTCAGGCCCACCAACATGCGCACAAAATCTTGGCCATGGATTAGCCTCACTAGATCTAACAGTTAAAGATCATATAGTACGGACTAAGAACACCGACAGTTATCGTGAGATGAAGGCGGAAATTCCTCCCCGCCCTTAGCCACGTGTCGTATGTTGAGTGGAATTGCTCCCGATTGTGAAAAACTACTTCTGGCTTGATGAGCATGCGATATACCGGAAACCACTCTGAGGGTAGTAAAGCTATTCACCAGGAAAAAGGATGAGGTTTTGTGTTTATCGAGAAAATTTGGGCTCCAGTGCATGGGCCAAAGGGAGATGAAGATCCCTCCTTCCAGCCATTCCCCTGAGACATCCGGTTTGTCGTTACCTAACTTAATGAGGCCGCCATATACTTGCATCCTAAAAAGGGTTGTGCATATGTCATAACTCTTCATGAAGATTCTAGATCAACTAGACCCCATCTCTGTGGGCTCCATTGTCGATCGCTAAGGGTCGTGGATGAGCATCCCTCCTTCAACCTATCATCTGTTATCTCCTCCTGCCAGTAGCATAAATCGATATTCTTGTTTCGTACTCCCTCATTGGTGAGCCAATATGCAACTTTGTTCGCTTCCCTATGAACATGCACCAACCTAAGAGTTCTCATCATTATTAGCTGTGCTTGAATTATTTGGTAGACTTCCAGAAGTTGCCAATGTTATGATATTTTTCTCAGGGGCAGTGCCAACATTTATCCTCTTCACTGAGTTAATGACTAATTCCGAATCAGCCTCAATAATCACATTGTGAATGTTGTACTTGAACTGTATTTCCAGGCAACATTCCATCGCCATGAGCTGAGCCATTTTGTTGGTTGCTTGTCCTAGATAACTATGGAAGATGATTTGTATGTTTCCTTCGTCATCCCTCAATACCCCTCCGTAACCACCTTCTCCTAGATTCCCTTTTGAATCCTCGTCTATGTTAAATTTTAAAAATCCATAAGAAGGGGGTTGCCAAGAAGACTTTTCTGCTGAGGGTTTTTTGTTACTCTTCATTGAACTGTGAGGGGATTAACCTTGAGCTCTAACTTCTCGAGAATTCTAGCATCTCTTTGACCAATGGGTTTACCTGTAGTTGCACCTCATAGGATATGAACAGTTTATTTGAGTTGGTTAAAGATTAGCTTGAGTATGTTGCCCACAGGACTCACTCTCTCCTTGAAAATCCAGTTGTTGTGCTCCTTCAAGACATTCCAGATTATGAATCCTTAGACAGCACCGAGGCAGATTTTATGATCTCATTTTTCAAACAAAAAAAATTTCCAATTCTTCAAAGTGGTGATGATGTCATTAACATCTCTGTTTGTCTGCTCGAAGACTTCTCCAACCCAATTCCAAAGTGTTTTGGTGAAAGTGCATCTATTCAGGAGATGATTTGTAGTTTCTTCCTGTTGTCTACATAAGTGACATCTTGAGGGACCAACAAAGCCTCTTTTTTTAATATTATCCCATGTCCGAATCTTGCCCTGGTGAACCAGCCACTTGAAAAGTTTGACTTTCATCCAATGAGGATTTTCCCAGATTTCTTTCCACTTCTTATCTGTGTTTGAAAGGTTAAACCCTCCATCTATCCTTTTGGCTTCCCTAAAGTTGAAGAGACCCACCTTTTTCTTTCCCCGTCTTAGTTGATCGTACAAGTTTGAGTTTAAGATTTGTCTCATGTCTAAAATACCTTCAAGGGCTATAGCTTAAGTATGCAGCATGCCCATTCCTCTGTAATCTGGAAGTTTCCGTGTTCTCCATTTCCCATTGTTCCTTGATTGATCCCAGTAGTGACTTACCCACCTTAATCCTTTGTTGATGGTATCAGTGTGAATGTCTACTAATTCTTCACTTCAAATATTGTCCTCCTGTTGCGAATTATCCTCCCAAAACCAAGCCAGGTTACCATTTCTGATCTCTTAGAAACTATGATTTTGTACTAGGGACCTATTCTCCCATGCCCTATTCCAAATTGCAGAACCTTTTACTTGTCCTGTCATTCTAATTAGATTCTTCTCCCACCATTCGCTAGCATATTTTTCCTTCCAAAGTTTTTCCTAGGGGACTTGTATTTCTTTTAGCCATCTCCATCAGATTTTGGCACCAAGAACTCTATTAAGAATTCTTGGGTCATGAAGACCCAAGCCACCATGGGACTTAGGTTTGCACACTCTGTCTCATGCTACAAGGGTCCATTTCTTCTTTTCTTCAAGTTTTCCCCAGAGAAAGTCTCTCTGAATGTTTCTTATATTAGTAGTTACACCAGTTGGTGTCGGAATGGAAAATAGCATATAGATAGGGATACTTTGTAGGATAGCCTTAGTTAGAATCAGTCTCCCTGCAACATTTACTGCTCTATTTGTCCATTTTCTAATCGTGTCTTTTATCTTATTAATAATAGGCTCCCAGATACCTTTTTGAAGTGGTTTGTCAGTGAGAGGAACTCCCAGGTACTTCGTAGGCAGTGACTCTCTTTGAAAGCCCAAACTTCTGGAAAGATTTCTTTGTCTTGAAATATCCATATTGAAAAAGAAAATCTTAGATTTAGTAAGACTTACATCTATGTCTACTGCCCTAGAAAACTCACTCAAAATATGTTTGAATGCTTTGGCTTCCTTGGCAGTGGGTGTGCCTTGAAGCTTGGCATCGTCCACAAATTGTTGATGTGTCACCATGTCCCCACCTTGATTGAGTCTCAGAACCTGAATTCTGCCTTCCTCCTTAGCAGCTTTGATAGTTCTCCCTAACCCTTCCATCATTAGAATGAAAAGGAAAGGAGAATGAGGATCTCCTTTCCTGATTCCTCTAGAAGGCTTGAAGGTTCTTGAAGGAGAGCCATTGAGAAGAATTGAACAGCTGGCTATCGTAGCTAGTGCCATAACCCATTTAATCCAATTGTGATCAAAGCCATAGGCTTTTAATATTGCTCTTATGTATGACCAGCTAAGCTTGTCATAGGCCTTTGCTATGTCCAGCTGCATAATCATTCCTACCTGTTTGTTGGTAATGAGTGAATGCACCATTCATGTGCTTGAATTATATTATCTAAAATGTGTCTTCCTTCCACATAGCCCATTTGCTCCTCTGACACTAGGGTTGGGAGGAGAGGTTTAAGACGGTCGGAAATGACTTTGGACATGATTTTGTACATCACATGCATAATGCTATAGGTCTAAATATGTCTGGAGAGGTGGCCTTTTCTTGTTTGTGGATTAAGGCTATGAAAGATTCATTGAGCACCTTTAAGACTGTCCTAAATCTCCGAGAGTCTTCCACTACCTCCGGGATGTCTTGTTTCACTATCCTTTAATAAGCTTTCAAAAAGTCTACATTAAAGCCATCTGGGCCTGGTGATTTTCCATTTTGCATCTCTTTCACTGCTTCTTCTATTTCTTCTTCTGTTACTATTCTATTGAGATTGAAATTATCTTCTCTAGTAACCAATTTAGGGATGTACTAAGTAAATCTTTTCGTAAACTGGTATCTGTCTTCTGAGGTTTCCTCAGTGATTTTCTGAAAATACTGGAGTAGGAACTTCTCCATCTCTTCATGAGTGTGTCTCTCTATTCCATATTGGTTTGTGAGTTTCACAATTATATTGTTGTTTTTGTGAGCTATGGTGGATTTGTGAAAGAATTTGGTGTTTCTCTCCCCTTCTTTAATCCATTGTACTCTAGATTTTTGTCTCCAGAATATCTCCTCTTGAAGACATCTGTTGTCCCACTCTTGCTGGAGTGACTCTGCTATGTCTTTCCTTTCATCTGTATAGCCTTTAGTGATAAGAATCTAGTTTATTCCCTTTAGCTGCTTTTCTACATATTTTTTAGCTTTGAAGATGTTACCAAATTCCTTTTTATTCCACTCTTTGAGTCTCCCTTTAATGTGTTTGAGCCTGCAGTGTAGAAGGAACATCTTTGAACCTTGAAGGTGAAGCTCTTCCTTCCACCATTCTTCAATGTTTGTAAGGAAATCTTCATGTGTGAGCCAAGCGTTCTCAAACCTGAAGGGGGTGTTCCTTGGTTTTCCAAAAAGGGAAGCTTCCAATTAGATAGGCTAGTGATCTAAACCCCAAAAAGGAAGAATGAGAGTAGTAATTTTGCCTCCCCTAAGAATAAGTTACTCTAAAACAATAAATCTATCCAATCTTGAGGCTACTTGGGTAGGTCCCCCTTTTTTGTTATTCGAAGTGAAGATTCCATTGTTTCAATATCAACCAATTTCAAGTTGGTGATGAAGTTTTTG
Source organism: Pinus taeda (assembly GCA_000404065.3). Taxonomy (NCBI): domain Eukaryota; kingdom Viridiplantae; phylum Streptophyta; class Pinopsida; order Pinales; family Pinaceae; genus Pinus; species Pinus taeda. The sequence continues at coordinate 3,998 of APFE030480397.1, read as the reverse complement.
AAGGAAACTAAGTCTCTACCAAGTGTTCTAGTTCCTCATTTCTTCTCCATGAGTCATTTTGTTATGTTAATATCACCACCAAGAATCAAGGGTAGAGCTGGGTATCTCTTCTTCATATCCTCCAGCGTTATGAGGAGTCAAATTTTGTCCTTCATTGGTTGTGGACCATCCACATTGGTGATAATGTAACATTTTCTGTCATGCATCGGTTGGAAAATCAGTGAAAGGTGATGTCTGGATGCCTCTGCATCATTCACACCAAATTTTTGTGGATCCCATAGAGTGATAATGCCACCAACAGATTTATTTTCCTTAACTTCAAGGTATTCGTATCTATTTAACCATTTGTTGTGTTTTTCACGGATCCTCTACAGAGAGCATTTTGTTTCCTATATGAATACTATGTTAAGTTTTTCCTCTTTGATCCTTTCACCTAAATTCCTTTGTTTTCTTCTGCTCCTTAGTCCTTTAATGTTCCAGGTTGTAATTTTCATTGAGGTGGGGTTTTAAAGGAGTAACTGGAAAGGTATTTCATCCTTCATGAGTTAATCATGATTTTTCTACACTCCAATAGTAGTTCTTTCTGTCTTTTTCTTCACCTCCTCTTGTATGAATTCCTTGTTAGCTTTTCTTTTATTAATCCTATTAAGGAAGTACCTTTGTTTTCCTAGTTCTCATGTCCTCTTTTGACTCCTACAATTGTTTGATGTGACGTATTAGGGAGTATCAGTTATACCTTGTCGACATCCTCCTGAGGGATGGAGTTTATTCCCAAGTTTCCTCCATGTTCTAGAAACTTTTCCAGCTCTAGGTTCTCCCTTTCTAGAATCTCTTGTAAGTCTTGATCCATTGTGCCACTTTCACTTTGAGTCATTCCCTAGTATTATTCTATTTCCATGGCACTCAAAGGATCCGTTGCATGTTCGTTCTATTCTTAAATGAACTCCATGCTGGTCTCTTTTCCTTTCCCCCTTGCTGTCGGATTCTTTGTATTCTCTTGATCCCCTCCATTTGTCTCTTTTTCTCCTAAGATCTCAAACTTGTTTTAACTTTTTGTTTTATTATGCCCAATAGGGTTATTTTGTGTCTTCCTTCCCCCTCCTTTTTGTTTTCCTTCTACTTTGGTGAAACCGGTCTGGTCCTTTCCTTTTCTAGTGCTTAGGTTTTCCTCCCTTCTATTGGGAGGACAGTCTCTAGACAGGTGCCCATGCTCATGACACTTGTGATATTTGAACCGTATATGTTCATAGTCAACTGTTTTAACCCACTCCTCATCATAGACTTCTAGAATAAATTCATCTGGAAGGGCTCCTAATAGGTCCATCTCCGTACATATATAGGCATAGGATATATATTTTCCCTGTAGAGTTGCTTCTGAAATTTTTAAGAAATGACTTAATTTATTGCCTATAGCTTTTAAGGGATCTGGCATCTAATAATCTAAAGGTAAGGGGTATATTCTAATCCATACTGGTACCAAAGTGAAGGTTTCTCGTTCTGACATGAAGTTCATCGTCCATGGCTACATGTAGAGACCAGCTGCTGCAAAGAAGTATGGCCCTCCTTCAAAAATCCTATCTTTGTCTTCCATATTCGTAAACACACAGTAAAAAAACCATTGGATCGAAGATGTATATTTCACTCCCCCTTTGGTTTCTAGTTGTATTTTATCCAAGTCTATAATTTTTTCTCATATGGCTATATTCCCATGAATTTGTATATGATGGCATAGTTTTCCATGTGATCCCTGTGCGCTTGCAGAGCTGGATCATTCAAAATAAACTAAGGTTTAGATATGGTCTTGGGTTTGCAGGCCCCGTCTTGGCTCTGTTCTCTAATCCTTGACCTTTGTCTTCCTTTTTTCCTCCTGACAGGCTTCTTCATGGGCCCCTTGATCTGCATGGGTTTTGTTGCCTTTCGCCTTTTGAGTTTCGGTGTTTTCTGTCTTGGCCTCCAAGGGTTGTGGAGGTTTGTTCTTTCTCCCTCCTCTCCCTATTTTTTCTACCATATTACTATAGGAGGGAGTGGAGCTCCCTCCTCCCTGTGTCTCCATGGGTTCCTGATGCCCTCCGTCCCTCGCTGATGGAGAGGTTGTGCACTCTTGTAAAACAAGGCCATGGACTTGGATGGAGTTGTGAGCAGAATATGGGGCATTCTTACTACATGGAGGGCTAAGGCATCTTGCAGGGACCTTTGGGCCGAGACTTGTATGCTTGCTGAGATGTTGGTTCGGAATGGCTTATGGAGCTCATGATGTCATGAGATTGTTGTGAATTTTGGGGACTTCATATATGGTGGACTTAGAGGATCTGATGCATTGAGGAGCTGAGGTCAGAGACTTTGATGTAGGATGGGGTGCATACTTTCAAGTACATGTATGGGAATGGCTTGAAAGAGTGACTTGATGTCGAGGATCGATATGAGGCACTTTGGAGAGATGGAGTTACGATGATGATGATGCCTTGGTGGCAACACTTGGGCATGGGTTGAGCCAAGAATCAACTACTTTGACACATGGGATCTGATTGATCTACGATCATGGGCAGCACATGGATAGATGAGACATGTGTATACTTGTTTCTATGGCAGACTTGAGGGATGGCACATTGCAAATATGGTGGATGTTGCTTCATGGAGCTAGATTTGGCACACCGAGAGTTGGAGTTTGATGAGATGGTCTCTTCATATGGAGGAGGCACACATATGGATGATGTTGGGATAGATGTGGCTGATTTCATGTAGCACATTGACACCAAACATCATGGACGACATGTTGCAGATGAGATGAGGACTACTTGATGGACCTGAGGATGGTTTACTTATATGGATGGATTCTTGATCGAGTTCAAGATGTGACAGGATGTTTTGAGAAATGACTGATGGTTGCATGGGGATGTGCATTCTCATGGTTTGAACGTGACAGTTGGACTGATCACCTGACTAGTTCAGACATGGGGGTTAACAGTGTACAAAGATCTGTTAGCATTGTGTTGGAGTATCATGGCCACAGTTCACATGAGGATGACACATGATGAGCTCGACATGATATGTTGCAGTGGTCATGTAGCTTGAGATGGAGGGGCGAGCCTTCCATGATGGAGCAGCATGTGGAGATTGTGACATGGTGGTAGATGGTCATGGATTGAGATGACTTCTGATATATGGCATACCGATGGGTGCATACCTTGGTATGGTTATCTTGGTGATGGGTGGTTGCTGAGGTGAGACATGATGGAGATGGTGGTTCTACATATGTGGCAGTGATGGTTGCAGTATGTGGAGGAGTTGACATCATGGATGATCTTGGTCAATGGTTACCAGGATGGTATGTTGTCGAGGACGACAATGATTTCAGGTGGAGGAGGATGTAAAGCCTCTAGTTGTTCGACGCAGTTGGGCACCGGGCGACCCGGGCACGCGCACGGGCAAGAGGCGAGTTGGGCTGCACGACGGTTGGGCGACACTTGTGCAGTAGACTTGTGAAAAATATGTGACATTCTCTTGAGGAATATGCACACATATGAGGAGAGCGTTGGGAGTTTATACACCTTGGAGCCTTAGGCAACAATGTTGGAAGCCGACATATAGATTGGGCGTTGAAAGGAGTGTGCGCACGAAGGTTGGGTGGTCAGCTGGGCAGCGCCACCCACATGTTACGATGAGTATATATGAAGTGCGTTTGAAGAGCATTTGTGGGCATCGATTTCGATCATTGCAACTTCGCACAAGTGAGTAGTGTGTAGGTTCTAGTGCACATTTGGAGAAGGAGAAGGCATAGTTCTCATGCGCCCATCCTTGGGCTAGTCGCACGATAGAACATTGCACTTGGTGTTGGATGAAGGTGTGGGCGAAGTTGCGCCCGGTGTTCGGGTGAGGCGTGCACGGTGAACGTGTGGCGCCGGATTTGTGTGACGGCTTCCCGTGGGTGTCTTGGTGACTTGGGTGAGTGCCCGCCCATCGTGCAAGTGTTCATAAAGACTTGTTGGAGTGTTGGTTTG
>APFE030480396.1:0-22013 GCA_000404065.3 Pinus taeda | reverse complement strand
AAATGTCATGGATAATTTGGAAACCCTGCTCACAACGAAAGAAGTTTTCTCTTTAGAAGACATTAAGTTTGGGGTTAATCACCTCGCTAATGGGAAAGCTAAGGACATTGAAGGTTACCAGGTAGAAATCTTAAAAATTAGAGGTCTTGTCCTCATCCCCCACATCCACAAGCTTTTCAATAAAGCAGTCAAGTAAGGGTTCCCTAAACCTTGGACTGAGAGCCTCATTATCCCTATTTTTAAAAGTGGGGATACAAATAACCCCTCTAATTATCGGAAAATTATGATCAACCCTCTCTTAGCCAAGTTATATGGTAGTATTTTGGAAAATAAGTTAAGCGTATGGCTTGAAAGTGAAGGTAAGCGGGCTAAAGGCCAAGCAGGTTTCAGAAGACATCACTCAACAACAGACCACCTCGTTACGCATAGGATCATTACAGAGGAATGTCGTAATGATAAATCCAATTTATTTTGTTGCTTTGTGGACCTTAGAAAGGCTTTCGATACAGTTCCTAGATACAACCTTTGGAATAGATTAGAAGAGCTAAAGGTTCCTCTCGAGTTGAGAGCTGCCACTATAAGGTTATACAAGAATGTAATTGCCAAGCTAAAGAGCAATTAGGGGTGGTCGAAAGATATTAAGTGTAACATCGGAGTTAAACAAGGTTGCCCCCTCTCCCCTACCTTATTTGGCATTTACATCGATAAGCTCGAAGGCTATTTAGAGGAGGCAGGATGTGATGGCATGATCTTAGCTGGGATAGGTGTCATCCTTCTTCTCTATGCTGATGATATTGTTCTTTTGGCAAGGTGCCTGTCTGATCTTGATAAGCAACTCAGGCTTCTTAAGGATTTCTGCTCTACCATGGGTATGACGATTAACACTGACAAAACAAAAGTTATGATTATCAAATCTAAGAAGGACACTTACACTAATTTTATGTATGACAATAATAACTTGGAGGAAGTGTATTCTTACAAGTACCTAGGAATTGATATTCATCACAAGCTCAACTAGAACCATAACATTGAGAAAAGGATTAATGGGGGGTGGAAAGCTTATTTTGGTCTTGAAAATAATTGTAAAACAACAAACCTCGTAATGTGGGATAAAAAGAAGTTCCTCTTTGAAACTTTAGTCACTGCTGTTATCTTATATGGATGTGAGGTTTGGAGTTGCAGCATCTCTAGAGAATCCTGGAGAAAGATTGAGCAAATCCAGAAGCATTTTATAACGTATAACCTGAAAATTAAAAGAAATACACCCTATCCTATTCTCCTTATAGAAGTGGGTCTTTCCCCTATCGAGAGCCTAAGTATGATTAGGCTTCTGTTGTACAAGCAAATACTCAATAACATAGGCGATCATAGACTTCCTAAGCTAGCTTTAAATTCCAGCCAAAACCACCTAAGGCTCAATCGAGGTGGTATAAAGACACGATGGCCTGGTTAAACTATTGGGAGATCAACGAGAATGATGCATTGCAAAACATTAATAACATTAAAGATATTGTTACTTCTAAGTTCAAAGAAAAATGTGGTGTGAGAAAGATTTAGCGGCTAAAAGAAAATTAAGTTATTATAAGAAGGTCATCAACCCCACACTAGAAGATCAAAAGTATCTCTCTATTTTAACTAGCTCAACGAAGAAAATTAATATAGCAAAGATTAGAACGAATTCTCATGAGCTCCATAGTGAAACAGGTCGTTGGGCAGTTCCTAAAACGCCATGGATGGAAAGGATCTGCCATATATGTGAGAATAGGAACATCGAGGATGAAAACCACTTCCTTTTAGAGTGCCCCGCGTACAACCAAATTAGATCTCAGTTTCACAATCTTTGTTACAATACTAACCTTCCTAGCCTTTTACAAATTCAAAATTATAGTGAGCTTGGGAGGCTTCTCTCCAAGCTTTTTGAGTGGAGGAATAAAATCTTAAATCAAAATAAATAATTTGTTTCTTTAGGTCCGATAGACCAATGTTTGGTCTCGGTGGACGTTAACCACCACCATCATCATCATGTTCATAATTTGAAAACATTGTTCAGGTACAATCCATATGCACATGTGGTGGCTTATGTGGTTCTTGTTGATCTAAATCAAGTTCCCAATAAGGAGTCATTTGATAGGACACGATGTTTTGATTACAGATATTATATAATTGGAGGGAACCATTCAGCAGAGGCCAAAAGACAATTGATCGAGGAATATTCTGGAATCTATCTTTTTGAAACAGTGAAATGTATAATTTATGTTGGTTTAATAGAAACAGAAGCAGAAGCAAAGTTATTGGCATGGGATCATAATGCAGATAATGAGTATAGAATGTCTATGACTTTGGCTCAAAGGGTCAGATTTATTCATAATGAATTTTAAAAAAAATGTGGTGGGGATAAGCTTAATGTCAGTATAAGCTTTCATAAGGAATGTTGTATGGATACATGTTATCAAATTGAGGATATAATCCAATCAAAAGGTGGCAAAGTAAATTCAGAACTATTCAGAGGCATAGATAACATTTTCCAGTTGGCATTTAGAACATGGGAGATATGGGAATTGATTGGTGACATTTTCGAATTGTGGGAGAATATTGGCATAAAAAATCAGAAGGTTAAAAGGTCTAAACCCATAATATGTACCAATAGTAAGATAGGCCCTGAAATGAAACAACTTCCAGATGATATGACTATCACACCTTGGAGAACAATGCAAGGTGTGAAAGATGAAAAACTAGTCAAATCAGTATTATGTCGTGTGAAGTGAGGTGAATTGTCATTGGAGAAAATGTGCTCGAAATTTCAAAAGTAAGTTTGTTGAATTACTTTTACTTTTTCTTGGATTATAATTTTCTTTTAAATATAACATATTGTTGTTGGTATTATTTGTTATACATATCACTATATTAACAATTTTTAGTTTATTTATTCAGTCACAAGATTTATATGAAAATAAAAGAACATACGACTAAAATTTTGAATGAAGAGAGTTGGAATGATGTTGTACTCAACTACCCAGAATCAAGTTCTACAACAACACTTGAAGATTTTTATCTTGCTTTCAAAAAGATATGTTGATTTTTACATTCATTTTATTCATATAATTTTTTATTTTATTATATTACTTATACTTATATTTATTTATTTCATTAAATATGTCAAAGAAGAATGTGAATGGTGTACCAAATACTTTCAAAAGTTTCATTAAAAAAATTAAGTTGGAAAGGCTAAGAAAGCAACGTCTTAGGAATGTTGAACTTGATCCTACTCTTACTCATTTCATTTGGAATGGGCTGGGGACTATCCAATATCAAATAATACAAGGTCACTATGAAGATATTGCAAAACACATACCTAAAAGGGAATATGCCTTGGTTATCGCAGACATTCTTCATGGTTTCAATTTCCCAAACACTGAATATGCTAGTGAGCCTTACACTTATCAAGCTTTTAATAAAGTGGTTACGGGCTTTCAAGAAGTCAAAACATCACAACTTTGGAGATTTGTGACATTTCATTCAGACACACAACTTGCAATGTTATTAACAAGCTTCAAGGGAAAACAAATCAAGGATGAAGCTTACATGGTAAGACATTGAAATTGTATGTTTGATTAATGTAATTTTTATTTTATGTACAAGTGGATTGAACTTTTATTATGTCGTGTTACAGGAAAAAGTCAAATCTTATTTCTTCCAAAGATCAGCCAATTACAAGTGATTGTGAGTTCATCCATGTTGAATGTTGGACAAAATATGATAACTATAAGTCCATTCTTCTGAACCATGTAGATGGAAAGAGTCACAGCCAAGTATTGGTTCATGTTGCTGTCGTAAAAAAGTTAACGTATGAGGATAAATATGCAAAAGGAGAGATAGTTAAAATTTATCAAAAAGCACAAACATTGATTAACTATCTTATAGATTTATGTTCAAATGAAGGAGATTGGGTTTTGGATTTATTTTCAGGTTCAAGTAGGTTTTATTATATAAAATTGAATTTTAATATTTTATTTTTTTGTTTTTATGTGTTTATACTAATTTACTGATTGTTTTTGTGCTTGATGATTAGGTACAACACTAGCATGTTTCCTACAAAAAGGAAGAAATTGCATTGCGATTGAAAGAGACCCTCTAGAATGCAATTTTATTCAACAAAGAATTAATTCTCTTTTATTTCTTTTAGATGAAATGTAAGAAGTTGGTTTGAGGAAATGAGATTTTAATGAATCACGCGTGGCAAAACAGGCAAAGGAACCTCAACCACCATTATATGGAATGATTGGAAAAGGACACTTTGCGAGATTTGTAGACATGAAAGATCTAGTAGACGAGGAAAATGAGGAAACTCAAGCAGGAAATATTGTGGAAGAAGAAAATAATGAAGCTGCAGAAGACGATGAACATGGATTATATGATATTGTTGATGACATTTAAGTTATGATTGCAAATCAAACTCAATTTTGAGAGGTCTTCATTAGTTTTACTTGTAATGTTTTGACTTTGAGGTTTTATGAGAAGAATGAACATTTGACTATTGTTGTTATATGTTCAATATTTGTATTTTTTGATTTTCACTTTATTTTTTATGTGAATCATTTTTTTTGTACAAACCTTGTGATTAGTATTATTTTTTAACATAAAATTAATTAAAAAATGCTATTTTTAAAAGTTTTTTTGTTAGGATTTTCCCATAAAAATTGTTTATTTGACATGTCATTTTTGACAAAATGTTTGGAAATGTGTATTTTTTTTATTATATTTATATAGAAAATGTGTTTTTTGTCAAATGTTTAAAATTATTGTGCTTTAGTGACAACTATTTGATTTCCATTGAAATATTAGTTAACATTACATAAACATATAGAAAATAGTAACTTTAAAATATTGACCATTTTTATTTTATTTTTTTAACTACGCGAAAAAATGAAGATTTCATTACAAACAAAATTGAAAAGAAAAATTAAAACACAAAAACACAAAAAATACACTTAATTTTTTTTTACGGGAAGAATAAGGCATTAGAAAATTTAAAGTGTCAAAAATCAACCCTCTAAAAAAAAACAGTTGATGTTGCATCAACGCTTTTCAAAATCAGCATAAAAATCACTAACATAAAAAAAAATTGTTCAGACTTGATACATAAGAAAATTTAAAGTGCCAAAAATATGCTAAAAAAAAGTTTATTCTGGCATCACCACTTTTCAAAATCGGGTGATTTTTTGCTACCTCAAAAAAACGGGTACCAGTTCATTTTCTTGTTTGATCGGTAACTATGCTATGGGTGTATACTTTTTAGTAATTACTAACATAAAAAAATGCACTTAAATAACATTCAAACAAAAACAAATTAAAGCATGAGGCATGAGCTTGCAACATAATCTACTTAAGTGCCCTATTTAGGCTAATCTTGAGAAGTGGTAAATGATTGCTTAAAGGTTTGCGGGTTCGAAAGAGGATTTCATGGTGGTATGTTAATAAAACAAGTGACCTTGGCCAACAAATCTTGGTTGATTTAGAACGAGGAATCCAATTCCAAAAGACAATCGTGCAAAACAACTATCTTTGACTAATATTCTTATTCCAATCTCACAATTCTCTAACATATTTCTTCAAGAATCCACATTGAAAGCATCCCTACGCCTATTAGCACCTTATGTCTTATATAAAAGTCATGCCCTCCAATTCTTCATAACACAAATAACATCAACTAGTTCCAATAGTGACTAGGAGAAATGAAGAAAAAAATTATACCCAAACTCTTTATATCCCCATTAACCTTCACACACCCGAGATAAATTGAATTTGTCATCCCTTAGCTTAATAAATTATACTTCTTACAATTTATTTGAGAGTATAAGATTTGTATACAAACTGAGATAATAATTTTATTATAATATTATATGTTTAATAATAAAATTATATCATTATATCTACAATAACTTATATATTAATTAATTTATATATGATTTATAAAATGTGTAATTAATTTTTTTGATGTTCGATATCATATAATATATGAGGTTAATATAATATTGAGGAATGCATAATAGTATGTGATTAAAATTTTGAATTTAACGACATGCGACAGTCTGATTAGTTTATATATATATATATGAAGTTGTAATAGCACGTGCTTCAAATTTTGAGTATAACCAAACTGATATCTATCTTCTGATTTATATCCAATAAATGAATTATTATATACCTTTTCCATATACTTGTGAGTTATTATATGCCTTTTCCATATATTTGTGAGTTATTATATACCTTTTCTATATATTTGTGTGTGGGTGCTCTTGTCAAATACAACTTACTTAGGTTTAATAAATAATAAAAACATTATAAATATAATTATATAATGCAAGGTAAATGAAGGAGGAAAATTCATTTGCTTAACTCGAACTTTGGATATTTGGTTATATTAATAGAAGGAAAATTCATTGCGTTAACTTAAACTTTAGATACATGATTATATTATGTAACTAATAAATATTTTATTAAATTCATATAAAGTTACTATCATCCCACATATATAATTCATTCCGCTGTTTAAGATATATATTATATATATATATAATTTTAAACTTTGGGGAAAGTTGGAAGAATATAATAATATTATATGACGATAAATTTTATATATTTTAAGGTGATAAAACATATCACCTTGATGGGATGTCTATGTCGAGATAATGTGTGCATGGGTTGAAAAAACAGGGCCTCCTTCCACCCCATCTCTCTATATATCATTGTGTGAATCTACCATTGATGTGCCTCATCTACCAAAAGGGGTGATATAGTGCACTTCAAAGCTCTTAATTCCCACTTGGGCCACAACATTTAGAGCCTTCACTGCCATGATTTTTGTCAGCTGCATTCTTAGGCACTCTTGAATGGTCTCGCTCCACTAGATTTCCTTTCGCCTTAGTTGGCCTCTCCCAATGGAGAAGGTTTTCCCAAGCCCTACTCCAATACCCTCTTGGTAAGACAATTTTGCTACCTCCCTCATCCAATGTCTTCTCCATTCCATGGTCTCAAACCTTCTCAATTTAGCATGTGTTTTATTGCCATTGGTAGCCATGGGATAAAAATGAGTCCATAATCAGAGAGGAGGAGGAGGCCAAGGCACTCTGGGTGGTTCCATGGTGTGCTTTTGGGCAGAGTCCTTGGCTCGAATCTACTAGGAGCACACTCCACGATATATACGAGTTGGAATTTACAACATGGAAGAGAAAATTCATTAGGAAAAGAAGGAGATTCTTGATTTAGAGGTAATGGAAAGGGCCACTTTGTTGGTTTTGGACATCGAAAATTCATATGAGCATCAAAACTGTTACCTCCACATTGTGGATCTCTACTAGCATGTAAAGTTTATTCCTGGCATGGTTCTAGTGGATAGTATCCAAACTCAAGACAATTTGATGCATAGGCTAGACAAGTTAAAGAATCTATTGCTAGATGTAGAAGATGCTTGCCTAGGCTCCAAATCGGCTTACCCTCTAGTTCTCCCATTCCAACTCCATGAAAGGTCACAAAGTATCTTATCAACTTGGACACCTCTCTATCATCTTGATGCACAAGTTTTTCTTATTGTTTCTAATGTTTAATTTCTCGGAAGTTATGTTAGTCTTCATGGGGAGTCCTTCTAAAGTGATTTTTGTATTCTCTAGTATTAGGCATACCTCCTTGGATTTGCAAACTTATGGATTCACTTTTTTAATTATACTTAACTATTGGTTTCCTCATCTATGAGGTAGCAATACATATTTATGTTATGATCATGGTTTTTTCACTTTGATTTTGGGACATTGCAATCTATACTTTCTTGTCTTTGGTCTAGTTTCCCAAGTAGCAAGCCAAAGACAAAGAGTATCTTAAACATGCTGTAATTTTTTAAATCGTTAATGAAACTCTCAACTTGCGAAAGAAAGGTGGTAAAACATATGAAAATATAGTGATTAATTAGTAATGAGGATAATAATCAAAAGTTGTTATAAGAAAGTGTAAGACTCATTATACTTATTTAAGGAAAACCACACCACTTAAATTACTTACTAGTGGTTCATAAGGGGGTAAACCTTTTATCTTGCCATATACCTCTAGGCTTCAACCATTACCCTATTTCCTTACATTCAATGAATATGAACTCTTAACCGATTAAAATTAGTTTTACATATAACTGCAAACTAAAAAGGAAATTATAGTCTAATTACTATTTACAAGAAATCTAGTATCCTTTATGATCGTCATTGATGTTACTTCTAGTGAGGCCATATGATTTTTAATAACATTTGATCTTACCTTAGATAGGGTGACAGTGACATGATCTACTCATGTTGATGACCATCACTTGCCACAATCTCAAATCTCTTAGGTCTCAAGGAAATAGGTGGACACATCCCCAACCCTCCATAACATGCAAGAAATTCTAATCAAAGATATGAGAGTTTAGGAAATAACTACCATTCTAGTTTTCCATGAGATGGAAACTTTCTATGTACTAGTTTAGCTTTGGTTTCTCTGAAGCTCATTTTATGGTATGATCTCCTCACAAATGGATAGACCAAGAAAATGTATTGTCTTAGCCTACTTCCATAGTTAGTGTCTCCCTTCACCTAACATTTAGGTTAGAATGGTTAGGTAGTTCTTGTAAAATTATTTTTTCGTATATTATTAGTATTTCTATTGGCATCTTGGTCGTAAGTTCCCCTTTCCTAGAGAGCCTTCTTTCCCCCCTCTATTTTTTCTTCTCGAACTTAACCCACCTGAGTACTAGTTATTTATCCTTTGGGTAATTACAGATTGAGTGTTTACCTTTTGAAACTACTTCCTCTTGATTTTCCTCTCTTTAAGCTAGATGTCATGGCTCAAATTGGTTCATGATTAAGAGGTCAATGATGTTGACATCAACAATCCATCACTTGAGCACAACAAGGTGTAGAAACATTAACAATATTTTACTAGGTGTCATTCCCTTGAGATACTTTTTTCCGAGAAAACTATGCCAGTGCACCAATGATGATTTTATAAAAGATATTTTGGTTCAAACTAGTATTTACTAGATGAATGGTAGGAAAATACCTTTACAGGTATTTAATCAAAACACAAGCTTCCAACTAAATCAGGTGTCAAATTAATTTGAGTTTAGGTGGAAGGAAGAGTATAATGAAATCTAATAAATACTAGAACATTCATCGAGTGTTCCAAAAATTGTTATTGAAGAAAGAATAGAGGAATACAATTTCTAAGGTTTTAGAACAAAACAAGAACTTAAATTATATGAAATATTGACAATAATCTAATAAATCATTCAGAGGTATAATACAACAAATTGATCTTATCATAAATCTCCGTGTATAACATAATCTAGCTAGAAGTTAGGGAAATTTATTCTTGATTTAGCATCTTAGGAATATCTCAAATAACCTAAAATAATTTCATAGATGAAAAAAAAGTTTAAACTCACATAGAAACTATTACAACAAAGATACACTACCAATAGCTAAAATATGAATCTTTTGATCAAAGTTGTAGAAAATATTGTCCTTGAATACAAAATATGCTTTAAATCTCAAAATCTGAATCCTTTTCTTGAGTTCTTCTTCAATTTTTATAAAAAATATTAGTACATATTATTGTTGCAAAAAACAACCTTATAGGAACAAAATCATAAAAATAGATAGAGATTTCAAAGCTCCAATAACAGTTGTTTATTGTTTCTCTTTCCAGCTACAATTTGTTAATGGGGTCAAGAAGATATAGGGGAAAATTTAGATAATCAATCCCAACTTGACACAAATCAATAGCCATATGATATCATTTTTCTATATACTATATCCAAATCTATGAACTCTTGATAGATGGGAGTAGTTAGAAATATGATTTTTACTCCAGTGAATGGAAAAGTCATCCATTAGTTTATCCACTATTGTTGGTCCCTTCAACATTCCATTGATATTTGAAACTTTAGTGGAATTTTCCCTGGTTTTCAATAAATTTTCCTTATATGCATCTAGAGACATTAGGCTACCATTTTGATCCCAATAGGAAGGTAATCCCATTTCCTTCAAAACATTGAATCTAGTATTAAATGAATCAAGTTCTTTCTTAAAAATTATGCATTTATCTTGAGCATATTGTATGAACTTCCTCTTGGTTAACCATTTATTAAACTCCATTATCACACATGTCCTATAATCTACAATGGGATTCATCAAATGTTCTTGGTTTTTATTGTTCAAAAACATCACTATACTATTAACAATATGAGGTTTGTCTCCTAGTTTCCATTAAATCATATCAATACCTTGTTCAATTTGATAAACCATATTTGACTCTTCTATAATGACCCTAAATGATCCCTACATATTTGATACACTGGTTACTATACCATCCCACAAAATTTCCTTGCTTCAAAATAAATTGTGTTCCTACTAGATGATCTTTCAACCAATCTATTTCTTTTAGTAATCTCTCCTTTAAATCATGAAAATTGTTATGAGATATTTCCCCCTTAAGGTATTTTATTTAAATTTTTTTCAAAGGGATTATTTGTTTGTGATTTTCAATTTCAATATCTTTAATATTGAGCACTAACATGGTTTTAACACATCTTTTGTTGTCGATGGTGTTGAAGGTGTTGAAGGCATTGCTATTCAAACATGTTTTGAATTTTCCTTAACGAAAATTTGAATCTACTGTGCATAATTCTCAACCTTCTTAATTATTAAAGATAATATTTTTTCTTTTTTCTAGCCCCCTAGGCACAACTCAACCAGTGATATTTTTATTTAGCTTGTAATTCAGAAGTTTGAATATGCTCAGTTGCTGACATCTTGAGTTTTCTTTTGAGTACTTAGATGTTAGTGTATACGTATTTTACAAAGCATATACAAAAGTGGAAACATTTGGATTTACTCTCAGTTTAATTATAATCTTCTTCAATTCTTCAATTCTTCATCTAATTAATTTTGGTTGCAATATTTTCCTACCTTAACTAATTTGTAACCCTTGTGAGTGTTGATTCCAATTCAGAGACATGTAAGGTAGTATCTGTTAGAATTTTAAAAATCATTTCTCTAGATTATCTATGCAAATCAATCTAATCCACTAGATGAATTTTCTTCAAATCAATTAAAAATTTAACTGCCTTGTAATCCTTTGTTGTTTTGATAGTTTTGGCCTTCGGTTCTAAGAGGGCCAATCAACCTATCCTTTTTAATATTCCAAGGAAGAAAGTTACCTGGTTTGTAATGATATTGAACCTTGCCTCCATAATCGTATATATGAATCCCTTTTCATATTGAGATTCTTGTTTTTTATTTCCATAAAATGAGAGTAAATAGTTTCTCACTTACTTGTTGGAGGGGAAGCATCAGAAGTCGGTGGTGAATTATTATGGCTATTTTAAATCTTAAAGACAACCCCTGAGTTGAGGAGAAGGGTCAATGAATAGGCCATCTTATGGTGTATCAAGGATAGATATCTTTTTCTTAAGGCGTAGATGTAAACTTATGAAAACTGGTCCAATTACCTTAGTCAGAACTGGATTCAATATACACATAAACAATATATCATTCCCAAGAGTAAATGTTCAAGTTTGGTGGCCTACACATAGATAATGCAACTTGATTTCCCGTTGTAGTAAAGGTGGAAAAAAGAAATATAAGGAAGAAATCCAATGCAAAGGGATGGACATACATAGAATCCTATGTGCTAAATCCTAGTAGAATCATGAAAAGATAAAAGAAATGAGGTGCATAATTTATGGAGTGCATTTTAAGGCTTTCAACTCAATATCTCACAGGTACTCTTTGCTATCACATAACATAGGTAAATATGTAATCTCACAAGTACCATTTGTTATCACATAATATAGTTAAATCTGTAATCTCATAGGTACCATCTGCTATCACATAACATAGGTAGATCTGCAATCTCGTATGTATCTTCTACTATGACATAACATAAGTATATCTATGACTTAATATTGAATCCAGCAACTACAGTTACACAATTTTTGAAGTATAAAAACACACTTGAAGTGACACATAGAGGAAGAACACATACTACCTGTCCCAATGCTTGGAATCACCAAAAAATTCTTCATTAATCTTCAAGAATGAAATACATCTCACAGGCCCAAACTAGTAAAATTTTTAGAACAATTACAGCCTCTAGAATAGGAAACCCCCTCCTTTTTGATGATATTTTTCTTCCTTTTTATTAGGGAGAACCAAAATAAGAACAACTTACAAAAATATATTCAAATGCTACAATTGTCTGAAATACATTGTTGTTGGAGTTTATGACTAGCCTGACTATCCTAATGATTACATAATAGACTTGATTCTCTTCTTGAAAATTGAATATTAAAAAAATTGCAAAAATGACACGAGTATGTTATGATTTCCACAACAAAATATCTCCATTGCCGATTCCTTTGATCTCCTAATATGGAGTCGGGATTTATTATCTAGGTTCATAGTGGATTGATGATCTAGCCATGCCTCTTCCATTGTATTTCTTCCATGGTTACCTACAATTCCTTTGCCATTTTCTCCCTCTTACTGCTTAAATTGCCCCTTTATGGAGCTGACCCCTCTTGTATGGTGCTTCCTTTCACCCATCGGGATCAAAATCCCTGGTGGGAGGACATGATTTTGCATTGTGGCATTGGATGTGCTCTATATTGGATGATGGTTGAATGGGGTTGAGCATCAGAGGAGCATTATTGTAATGGGACAATTTGAACTCCAATGGCTAGCATGGAATATTTTTATAGGTGAGGAACATGGTGGAGTGACATGTGGGTGGGGAGATGGTGTGGAGAAGTTTGGGGAGGACACGTGGAGCCATAGGCTTGGACAAGAACTGGAGGGGGAAGGCCCCTGACCCTGCAAAAATCACGCTAACTTTCTGACGTCACTATTGTGTTGGTGCATTAGTGGCAGGTGTGGCCCCCCTACTCCAACAAGATGCATAAACAAGGTTGGGAGTAGGGCTCAACCCCCCATAGTCAATCTTGGTCATTGATCTGATGAGCCCACCCAATTGAATCTAAATTTTCGGGGGCTAGTGGCAGTTTATCTACCGTGCTAGTTACCTCACTGTGAAAGTTTCCAGGACCAGGAACATATAAAACTGATGAGGATCCACTTGGAAGCTTCTCAGAAATTATCTACTTTATGTATGATTGTAGAAGTGGGCCCCCTTTCCATTCACTTCTAACTTTTCATGCTTTCCCCATGTTGTCTTTCTTCAGGGTGTCATCGGGGCATTACTATTGGGGAACCATCATCAGGATGACCTCATCCCATTCTTCCACTCCCAGCACTTAACTTTATTCACTCGTAACATTCTCATTAGGGTAACTTTGTTGGGTGGACCCAGCCTGCTTCTTTATATCCTAACGCTCAACTTTACTTCAATCTTAACATTCCATAAACGTAACTCTATTGGGGCAAGCCCGGTGGGTGGGTTCCACTTGCAACGAATATAATTGCTTTTCACTGCTAGTGTGTCATCCACATCATCCCAGAGATTTATGTAGAGGTTCCTTCAGCCTTGCCGCTGATTTCGGCACATAAGCCAACTTTCGCTACGTACCAAAGGCTCACCCAAACACCTTTCAGCTCTGCAATGCTTTGACTTGTGATCACCAACTTTGACTGGTTCTATCTCATGATTCGAGAGGCCATTTTCAAACTTCTACATAGCACTAGAAAGCTCTTCCAGATAACTTTATAGATGAGTGAGTCTGATGTGGTCTTTGAGCCATATTATACCTGAATAATGGCTTCAAATTATGCTATTATTTGCACCATTTCCACTAATATTCTTTTAAATTCCTCCTTGTATATGCCTTAACCTTCCTTTCCTTTTTAATCCCGTCTTGTTTTTCTATAGTTTTCAATCCCTCCCTACACACAAGAACATATCTCCTATTATATATGAAAAATAAAAGGGAGGACAAGGAGGGTACATTGGCTCCAATTGGGGGTAATGCCTTGATGGAAAGGTGCTTAGAATCTGCAGACTAGTAGCCTTCACCATTGGGCATGGAGTAAAAAATATTTTAAATCTATAAAACCAAAAAATTTCCCTGGAATTTTATTCGTTGAGAGTCCTCTCCTCATAAAAGTTGAAATGCAGAAATACAACTTCCAAACACTGGAAATTAAATACTCACATAGTGATCTTATTTATGTACAACTCCTACTTATGTTCCATGCTTAATTCATTCGAGTGAAGTCAGCCTTCTAATGATACCAGCCCAACATATGAGTACTAGACCTTATGCCATTGTGCTCTTGAAAGTCGAAAATTAAAACAGGCATGCACCACATGGAAACCTCAGAAATGATGTATGTTTTTGACTAGAGAAAAATTTCATGTAGCCAGCTATTGGGTCATAAAATGGATGGGAGAAAAATTTGGTTGATTCATCTTCTTGAACAATTTTTTGGCATGGATGTTTTTGCGTAGGGAATCCAAATTTACTATTTATCTCTTCAACTTTGGGATATTCTTGAAAGAGTTGATGTTGGTAATCTTCTTCCCACATGCTTGTAAGCAAATCCTTTTGAAAATATACAACAATCTCATACTCACCAAAAGAAGAAATTGTCTTTATTTTCTGGGAAGAATTTTCTTCTTGTGGTTTCCTTTGCCATATGCTCATACCTTGTTCTCCATCTGAAGGATGTAAGTCATAAACTGGAGTCTCTCTATTAACCCTGTTGTTAGGTTCCTCTTTTTGTGCATCTTTCCATGGCTGGGACTATTGTTATTTTAGAGAACCCAACTCCTCATATGATTCATACAAATCATAAAGTAAAGAAGCATCAAATTCAATAGAATAAGATCTTTGATGGTTTGTTTGTAGCTTAACAATGTATCCTTCTTCATTTTCTTGATTGTTTGGCAGTACTTCTTGATGTAGGTTTATTTTTTTCTTGGAGCTAGGCTCCATAGGTATATTTAACATCATCATCAGTCTTAGAAATATTTTCAACATTAAAATGTTCACAACAATCTTCAAACAAAGAATCTGGTGGATATAAACATTTTAAAAAATAATTAAATGCTATGTGAAAGCTCTTAAAATAATATATGTTGCCATGAGGTATGGTTTTGTACTAAGCCCTAACATCCTTTTCCAAAGAATACATGAACAATACCCTACTTTTCCATGCATTCATGAAAGTCCTTAAGGTATTGGGTAGGGCTTCCATTTGCACTTCCATTGAATCTACGCAAATAGGCATACCATTCTTGAAATGAAGGAACATGATGAGGGTAAACAACATTGGAAGAAAAATATAATGGGGAAAATTTGTTGGCCAAGAATGTAGGAAAATCCATTTTGAAATCCCCTTTAGGTGAGAAATCACAACCCATGCTTCCTTTTCTCACTAGACAAAGGAATGCATAAATTTATACCCAGGGAAATATATTCTAATTCATTCCCTTGACAACAGTGTGAGAATATGTTTTCTCTCCTAGAGATAACCCTTAGGTTGATGAGAAGGGTTAGTGCCTAGGACATTGTTGGCATTATGATTCTGGTTTGGCGCTATGGCACAGGTGTTGTACTTGATGGCAACTCACTCAAGTGGCAGATCTCTGTTCAGGCACTCAAAATCATGGAAAATGAGATACCTACAGGTGATCCTAAGAGAAGTTGCAGACCCATAGGTACGTTGACCAAGGAGTGCGGACATACCCGCAGGTTCTCCGTTCAGAAGGTGCGGACCCCAGTTCACTCACTCCAATGCAGAGAAGTGTGCACACGTGGGAATTCTTATGTTTGGACCTTGGTATTTAGCCCTTCGTTCATGATCCTATGGTTTTGGTCCACGGTATAGGATCTAAATTATTGAATCCCAGTTTGGATCCCTTGTATTGGTTTTCGATGGTTTTGTCCCATGGTTTGAATAAGGGCTTGCCTATAAAAAGGAAAGGAGATCACCTGGCTAGTCACTTGTGAAATTTGAATATCTTAAGATCTAAAATTCTGAGTAATCAGTTTAAAAAAAGATAGATCTAAATCAAGGTGAAATCTGTAAAGTGTAAGGCAGATCTGTTGATAGGTCGTGATCTCTTGGGCGCGTGATCAGATCTGTGGATCTGACAATCTGTGGTACATTGGAGGACTATTAATTTAGCTTTATTTGGAGGTCTGCAGGCGATCCACAGCTGAGGTGCGGAGGTACGCAGCGCAGCAGAAGGTGCAAGTGCAGAGGTACGCAGCGCAGCAGAAGGCACAGGTGCGGAGGTACGCAGCACGACAGAAAGTGCAGGTGCGGGGCTACGCAGAGAAATAGAAGGATCAGGTGTGGAGGTGTGCTGTTGTGCAGACAGTCTAGGTGCGGATCTGGGCAGAGGTACATAGTTCAGCAGAAGGGCTAAGTGCGGAGGTATGTAGAATAGAAGAAGGATCAGGTGCGGATCTGCACAGTCTAGGCACAGAAGAACTGCGGATATCCGCAGGCTGCTATTAGTGAAGTTGCGGACCCCTTTTTAAATAGTTATTGGCTGCCTTTTATCTATTGTTGCAGAGTTCTGGGTTTAGATTACTGGTATTACTTTTCTGTTTACAGCATTCTGAGAAGTTGGGTGATTCATTGGTTGATTGTATAAGGAGATTGGTTGATTCACATGTGCTTGATGATTGTTTGATCTTCTTGGATCCAGTCTGAAAATTAATGAAATGTGGTCCTTAAAGAAGTAGAAGAGCTAAGGGTGTTGTAGCTCCCTTCCAGGAGAGACTGGAAAACGAGAGAGGATTGTAGCTCTCAGCAGGTTGCAGCCTGTGTACTGGTAAAGGACTGCACCAGTACAAAATCGTTGTAAAATAAGTTTCTAATTAAAAGTAGATAGAGACATATTGCAGCAGGTGGTTTTCACCCACATTGGGTTTCCACCTTATATTTGGTGTTCCTTGGTGTGATTATCTGTTTTTCTTGTTCTTGCTCATTATTATATGGTACTGACATACAAACTAATGATCAATATCTGAAGAATAAATTAAAGTATAAATCTGTAAGATATATTGAAAAGAATTTAATAATACTGATTCACCTCCCCTCTCAGTATTATTTCCAACATCTCCAACTACTCGTGTGTTCTTATTTGTATATGTTGTTGTTGTTGTGCTACTTTCTCAAGTTCCTCTTTGATCTTCTCCTTGACTTTGTCCCCAATCTTCTTTTTTTCATCTTCATACAATGATTGGAGTTGGGTGACCACTAGTTTCAATGATTTGCCTTTTTTCCTTGCACGGGAAGTTACTTATTATGTAGTCTGTTGTTGCTTCTGCTTGTACCCAACCTGCACAGTGTCTTCTTCATGGGATTCCCTTGCACCATTTTCTTGTCTTGGCTCCTATGCAAAATCGTGAACATATTTTTCCTATTCCTTATCCTTATTACTTTCAATATTCTCCACATCGTATGTCTCTTCCATCAGGACTTTCCACTTTGCTTCCAATTCATTAATGATGTTACTAGCCTTTAATCACATATCCTATAGTTCCTTTGAAACCTCTTCTTAGCACATTCCCTCTCTGGCTAAATAAACATGAAATGTGGGGTGGCTTTAAATCATGCAATCCCCTTGTAGGCTTCCCTAATCTATGGTAGTATGCTTTGTATTTTCTCCCTAACTACCTCCTTATAAACATAAAATGTCAATTTACTTTCTCGTTGCCTCTATTTATGCATGATATGCCATAATGAGGCATACCAAGGTGCCAAAAATGGTTTGTGTTCCACTTCTAGAAATTGTCTCCTCTATTTGTCTCTCTAAGTGACTCTCTTTGTCTCTCTCTCTCTCTCTCTCTCTCTCTCTCTCTCTCTCTCTCTCTCTCTCTCTCTCTCTCTCGATAAGTGACTAAGGCAATGAGAATCAAGAGCCATGCATAATGGAACACCGCATTTTTGTTTTGTGCCTCTTGAAAATATATTAGAAATTTTTTTAATAGGAAGGTGGCCTAATTCATTTGGACCCCTACTACGCACTTTGTTGCTCCTATAATTGCTCCTGACGGTACTTGGATTTTCCCACATTTTCACAGTAATTTGCATGCCATGACCTAGGTGGAAAATCTAACTATGTCATCATTGATGTTTGGTATATCGAAATCATGCACACCTCTATGTGTGCCATATTTCTTCTTAATCTCCTCAACTAGGGCTTTCTCCCTACTTTTGTCTATAACGAAGGGTTATGAATCCTACCATTGTACGTAGCCATGTGATCCTTGCTATGACATTGGTGTTGATGGAAACTGGCTGGTCAAACTAAAGGAAACCTCCATGGAAATAGCTCAACAAGTAATTCACACAAACAATAATCTCAGTTTTGTGGCCAAAAAGAAAGATTTCAAGTAAATTTAAAATACTTGACTACCACGGTTGCGCGTCCACTCTTGTAGTTCTATTATCGTGATTCGATTATCCAGACTCCTGATGTGTTGTAAATATTTCTTTAGTTCCAAATCCATAAACTTCTTGACATCTATGATGTTTTGGTTTAAGTACTTGAGGTTCTCGACTGCACCAATCATATTTCCTTGTTTGAGAACTCTAGGCGGGATCATAGCTATCACCATGGGGTACTTTGGATCCTTATTTAGATGGATTGATGTTGTGGTGGGTTTTCTTGGTGGCACACATACTCGAGGAAACTGACCATGTAGTGAACCAAACAAACTTGGTGTGGACATTGGGGTTTGACTTTGGTGTTTATGCTATGTAAGGGGAAGAGGTTCTTGTGATCCCCATGTTATATTTATTATGGCCTTTTTTTTATGTGCAAATTCTCCTGCCCTAATGGTTTTCATCTTAGATGATGTTTGGGTTTTTGTCCCGTAACTTTGGCTCTCTTCTATATGAGTTCTCTCAATACTCTCTTTTCTCTTAAAATGCCTAAAACACAATGAACCCATTTGACTAAGTCAGAGAAATTTATACCTCTCTACCATACTACACAGTTCTCCATGTGCCATAACTCCAAAATATATTAGCCCCAATCTAATATTCCTTCGCATTGAATTCTTTAGTTGAGGATTACATTGGTACGCGGAATTGGGAAGGTGGATGTCCTATTAGCAGTCATTCTTGTTAAATACATTAATTTTGGAGGGATTTTTTCACTAAGGTGCATCAATTTTGTCTTTAATGAAGTATCTTTTCATCTTTTATGTATCCATGTTATCCAACCTACATGGCAGGTGGTGACATTTTATGGCACCTTTTCCATAACGTTAATGCCTAACAACTATCTACTTTTAGAAGATAGTTGTTAGGAATTAAGCAAAAAGAGATATGCTTCTAGAAGCCCCTTTACGTGATGTTCTCCCTTTCGTAAGCCCCTCTATATTTTATGTGTGATCTCCCTCTTTAGCCTCTATCTTCTCTGTGTGATCTCCCTCTTTAGCCTCTATTTCTTTTTCTAGAAAAACACAAAAATATATATACAATTTTTTTTCAAATTGCACAGAAGGTCGGTTTCTCCTATAGAGTTTCAACCAACTTCCATTGACAAAACCTTTTATTAGCTCCCCATTTAGTTTTTTCTATTCAACAACCCCTCCTTCTATTGCATACTTAATAGTATACGGTCCTAAATAATGCATTTGAAACTTTCCCAAATGCTTCAATAATTTGTTTTCATACATCAAAACCCAGTCACCTAGCTAAAATTCTTTTGTTTTATACACCTATCATGCCAAGCTTTCTTGCACGCTTTCTGGGCATTTTGGTGAAATCCCATGATCACACAGTCTTCTTCTAACTGTAGTAGCTCTGATAGTCTCTTTTATATTGTGCCAGAATTAGTCAAGTGAACTAATGTAGAAATGCACAAACTTGGCATTATGAGTTCCATAATCATCACCATTTCTTGTCCATATACTAGTTTGAAGAGTGTCTTCCATGTCAATTTATTACAAATGGTCCAATAAGCCCATAGGACTATTGGAATTCTTATATCCCATTCATGTCAATTTACATTACATACTTTCGTTAGGGTGTTTTCCATAATCTTATTAAAGGCTTTAATAGTGTCATTATCCTAAGTATGTTAAGGTGTAGTCTTTTTATGGTAAACTTGAAATTATTTTGTCAAGGTAGTAATTATCTTATTTAGGAAGTGGGTACATTGATCTCTCATAAGTATTTTGCGACATCCAAACCTTGTAACTACATTATCAAGTAGAAATTTCATTGTCATTCCCGCACTGTAGTCTTTGATAAGTTCTACTTCAATGCAACTAGTAAGATATTTTATCACAATTATTATATACCAAACCATTGATCTCTTTGTTGATAGGTTGATAGGTCCAACAAATTCTATTGCCAATTTATCAAATTCATGTAATGTAACTTGTGGGAATAAGGGCATTTTATCCCTTCTGGATGGTTTCCCAACATGTTGACAAACATCATAACTCTAACATAATTCCTTGGTGTCACTATGAAGAGTTGGGAACCAAAGTCTTATATGTGAGATATTCTCTGCAGCAACTTTTCTTACATAGTGAACTCCTAAAAATTCTTCATATGCTTCTGAAAGTATCAAAGGCATTTCCTGCTAAAAACGCAATGATGAACTATTACATATGTGCCTACCTCGTATAAACAACCTGCTATGAATTGATAATCAATTGACTTTACCACCAATTGTTTCTTTTGTGCTATTGTATATTACACTAGGATTACTCTTATGTTAAGGAATTGGATGATTTTGGTGAAATATTCATCAACCATATTTACTATGAACAAGTGTGCATTGGGTGGGTTGTCATCAATATTCCCTGCATCTTCTCTAGTTAATATGCACAATAAACGATTTGGTCCTACATTTAACCTTCCTGGTTTTACAACTTCATCAAAGACACATTCTTGGAAGAGAAACGACCACCTATATATTATACCCCCTAAAACTAGCTTGTTGACAAGATACCTCAGCACATAATGGTTAGTAAACATCTTTAAGTGTGACCCAAGTAGGCAATGTCTAAATTTATACAAGGCATGCACCACTACTAAGCCTTCTCTTTTTGTGGTGGTATAGTTTAGTTAAAAAACTAATAATTTCCTACTAGAAAATGCAATGGGGTCATCTATGTCCCCTTCTCATGGTTGAGCTAATACTACACCCAAAACTATGGAAGATGCATTTACATGAACATGAAACTCCTTCCCCAATCTGGAAAAACCAAAATTGACGTACTGACAAATTTCTCTTTTAAGGTGTCCAAATCCTATTGAAATTCTTCATGCCATTAGAACCCGGTCTCCTTTTCAATAGCTTTTCTAAGGGGCTTATAATCCATGCATATCCCCTTATGATTTTCCTATAATAGCCAGTATAACTTGAATTTTTGTACAATTGTCACATTGAGGTAGGTGGAGGTAAATCCACTATTACAATGTTTTTGCAGGATCAACCAACATGCATTTTTTTCTCATTACTTGACCCAAAAGAATACCAAATGGTAAGCAAAAGATACACCTCTTCAATTTAATGAACTTTATAGTTCTCTACACCTATCTAGAATTAAGTGCCAAACTTCAATTTTCTTCTTTAGAAGGATTAATACTATCAATTCATTCAAATATATCTCTAGGAACTTGTGGATGGAATCTTTAAACACTGCAACAACCACCTAGGAGAATACCATAGGTGCATTCTTCAAAACAAAGGGCATGACAGTGTACTGGAAGGATCCCCATTCTATTGCAAATTTATTCTTATGCCTATCTATCAACATAATCTTAATTTGATGATACCTTAAGTATCCCTTAATAAATGAATAAGCCTTCGGTTCTCCTAGATTATCCAATACGGTGGGAAATGTCCATGTTACACTGAAATTTGTCACCATGACTATCTGCAGTTTATATGGCCCCATCAATAGCCATATTGTCCTCTTTGTCAAGCCCCATACCTCTGCTCTTCATGTCAAAACTTCAAAAAGAGAGAAAGTCACTTAAAAACATGTTTAT
>APFE030480391.1:0-21313 GCA_000404065.3 Pinus taeda | reverse complement strand
GTGACTGTCGATGATGAGGATGGTGAGTCTAGCACTCCTTGGCCTTCCTAAGAGCTGGCATAGCTACCGGGACTCGGTGAATGGAAGGGAGAAAACTGCCAAAATGGGAAAGACTATGGTCAGATCTTGTGCAGGAGGAGATCAGGCGGAGCACCAGAGACAGTTATTCATCTATGCATGATGAGGAGAACTGTGCCTTAGCAAGTAAGGCAAAGAAGTGGAAGGGGAAGGTTTCTCTTTCCGAATCCAGTTCTTCCAATGATGGGAAGAAGGTTGACAAGTCGAAGGTGAGATGCTTTCGTTGTCATGAGTTGGGCCATTATGCTACTAATTGCCCAAAGAAGAAGTCCAAGAAGGGATCCGAGGAAGGATCTGAAGGTGAGGCACTTGCTTCACAGTTTGAGTTGGATTTCACACTCTTCGCATGCATGGTTTCATCCATGATGGGAAGTGTTTGGTTTCTTGACAGTGGAGCTTCTTTCCACATGACCGGTGACAAAAGTTTGTTCAGTACTTTGGAGGAGAAAGATCTCCAGATACTCATTGGGATGGGTAATGATGAGAAGTATAGTGTCTAGGTGTAGGCACGGTTATTTTTCAGAGGGAGCATGGAGCTCACCTTACCTTGACCGATGTCAAGTATGTACCAGGACTGAAGAGAAACTTGGTGTCAATCGCGATGCTGGAAGACAGAGGCTAGGATGTAGTCTTCAGAGACGGAAAGGTTTTCCTTAGACACATCATCACTAGACAGGTGAAGCATATTGGTTCACAGGTCAAGAACCTGTATGCTCTTAAGGTTCAAGATGCATGCAAAGCCTTGAGCAGCAAGGCAACCGATGGAGACTTAGTGGTTGAGAGGGAGGGTATATTACCTCTCAACATGTAGAGCCAGAAGAAGTCTCAGACAATTGTGGAGGAGCCACGATTGGTGCAACAACTTCAGGGGGTTGTGGAGTAGCCACAACAGGGGAAGCTAAGAGGAGATCGAGTAGAGACATCTACTCATGTAGAGACCTCCAGTAGGGGGAAACTTCGAGCCAGGTGGGCAGAGGGATCACATCCAGCCATACCTCCAGGTAGGAGGTGGGGCGATATAGAGTGATCTTCCCAAGGAGGAGGGCAGGATCCTTGAGGTACCCAACCTCTTGGATGAGACCTTGCTACGGAAGCCCCGATGTGGAGTAACAGAAACTGACTGATTGGGTAGAGACAAATGCGGATGGAGTGGCAGAGAGAGCGACAATGCAGGGAATCCTAGGACAGTGCATAGCATGCAGGCTGCAACAATGCGAGAGGCACAAGTGTTTTGCACAGTGCTAGGTGGCACAAAGAGGTGTGCAATGGTGAGAGATGCATGAAGATGTTGCAGTAGCGCAGATGTCAGAGAGGGAGCACTTGTCAGCAGCAGGTAGAGATTCACCATCAGAGTATGTTGCTAGCCCAACAGAGTGGTCAGTTGGGAGTGTTTTTTTGTTCCAAGTGTTGTTGGAGCAAAGTGGACCGGGCAGATGTGTTGCATGCAGAACATTCCGAAATTACAGGATCGGGTTTGAGAGGAAGCCTTTCTTGTTGAGAGGGAGTGTTGAAAAGTGTGCAACAAGAAATGCTTGTTGAGAATGCAACAAGATGATGGAGCTTAGTGGAAAGGAGTCGTCTTCACTAAGTGGTCCCGCAGGCAAGTTTTGGCGCAAAGTCTATTTTTAGACTATGTCTATTTTTAGACATATGGATCATGTCTATGGATTGCAGGTTGTTGTTTATGGATGATTGATCAAGTTGGAAAAATAGATGGACTTCTATTTTTGATGAAAGTGTGAGTGATCACAGTGTGAGTGATCAAGTCTATTTTTAGACTGGCTGTCAAAAATAGAAAAGTCAAATATTATTATCTCAAAATAATATTTGGACTATAAACTTAATCTTATTCTCTTGGAGCACTTCAGTTTGAGCTACAGAGGTGGCACATGCAGCTGTCAGAAGGAAATACGCTTTTCTTATGAGTCAGTTGAGTTATTGCATGCATGACTTCAGTTAGAACTCAAGTGAGTTGAGTTTAGTGGACTGGAGGTGCAGTTGATGGAGTTGTGTTCAGTTTAGCTTTGTTAAACTGGTTGTATTTAGTCTAACTGGCGAATAGACTAGAGATGAGTTGGGTGCATTAGTTATTAATTAATTCACAAGTTATTAACTCATAATAAAACTAATGAATACATCAGTTAACTCAGTTGCATGTCAGTGCATGTTCAGTTCAGCAGGGACAGGTGTTAGAGAATCAGATTGCTATCAGTTGTGGCTATAGTTGTGCACCAGATCTTGCACAAATCAAGGGATTGAGTATGCCAATGAGTTTGCCCACATTGTAGCTTGGAAATACGTGATTTAACCAAGGAAAGACGTGGCTGCCTTGGAATTATCATCAATTCTCATGCAGGTATTGAGCAGCAGAGGCAGGCAAGTAGCGGAAGAGATTTGAGCCAGTGATTGATTCAGATCTGAGCTGTATTGTGTGTAACAGGTGGAGCTGGTATTGGATTGCTTGTGATAAGCATTGTACTTTGTAATGTTACATGACTCAATCATTAATATACAGATAGTTGGGGTTTTTAGCGAGATGCTTTCCCCGGGATACATACTGTGTTAATGTGTGAATGCTCTTGATGTTTTATTGTTATTGATCCTGCTATATTGATGATCAACGTAGAGGAGCTTATGTATTGTGTATGTTTTCCGCAATAGTACATGATCAAGATAATCTCTGTTGAATATGTGTTAAATTATTCAAAATTTCTACATGGATGTTATGCTTCTTCATTGTTGCTTCAAAGGCTTCCATCTTCTTAAAGCATTTGGATTCTAAGTGACCATCTCGATTACAAAAGCTGCAATTTCTATTAGTCTTCCTCCCTTTGTTTTTATTTGCCTTATCATTTTGCTGAATTGATTTTTCATTTTGTTGAGACTGAAAGTGCTTATGACCCTTGTTTGGTTTAAGACCATTCTTTTTAGGATACTGTTTCTTAGGATTCTTTGAACTTGGTTACTACTGGGTGGCTAAAGCTTTCTTAGAAGAGTTTCCAAGATTAAGAAGACCAAGATGTAAGAGTTTTTCTTGTTCCCTTATCAAAGAATCACAAAAGGCATCAAAATATGGGGACTTGTAGTCTTGTCCTTGAGAAATAAAGGCTTCTCTAGTAGAATGGAAGGTGGAAACAAACACAGAGTAGGTTGGTCCCAACTTAGTAAGAATGGAGTAGATAAGGCTACCATCTTCTTTCTTAACTTTAACACCTTCCAAGAGAAGTCTAAGGGTCTTGAACTTGGACAAAAAATATTCAATGGAAGAAAAATTATTGGGGTCCAAGGTAAGCAACTCATTTTCGAGTTGATGGGATCTAATTTCATTTTTAATTCCAGAAACTTTAGTGAGTTATTTCATTGCTTCATTAGGGGTATCAAGTTCTACGATATGGAATCTAAGGTCTAGAGAAGTAGACATCCCTATCAACCCACGTGCTTGATCTTGCCTATTTTCCCATTTGGTTGTCTTATCTTCATCTTTAAGTTTAGTTTCTTGGCTTGAGACTATTCTGTAAAGACCTTTACTTCTAATTAAATCCACAATGTAGGACCACCATTGGAAGTAGTTGGTGTTGTCAAGAATAACTTAGCATGAACTTTCCATTTTAACAAAAACTGAAGCTATAGATGTTGAAACTAAGTGTTTCCACGGAAAGATCTCAAAAAATTTGTTCGTTTAAAAAAAATGGCCCTGAAAACGGCTTACAATGAAAAAGTTATGGCTTTTTGAAGAAACGTTGTTGAAGATGCCGACAAAGTGCGTGAATGTGTGGATATGAATGATAATGTTATATTTTAAACCCCTCGTCCTTCCGCCCCCCATCCCTTCCAAACTTAATCTAATTAGCTCACTTTTTAAAAAAAATATGTGACCCACTTTTACAAATAAGTGAAAGTAATTTTTACAATGGTACTTTATGAGCTACCCACTAAATTGCAACTTAAATAAAAGACAAAGAGACTTTACAATTATAAGTGACTCACTTTTTATAATGGATGAGAACGCTTTTGCATAAAATAACTTAAAACATAAGTTACATATGTTTTTTGAAAAAGTAACTCAACAAAAAGAAATATTTGAACAAAAACCTCTATTCTCATAAAGTAAGTTTGGACCAAGTGAGCTAGTTTAAGAGATTAGTAATTTTTGGAAAAGAGGAAGGGCTTTTTTCTTTCTTTTTTTTTTGTAGTCACTGAAACTTTGGGGTGCATGCTTACTTGAAAAAGCTATTTTCCCTACAAAACAAAAAAACACACAACCCAACACGAACATACAAAAAAAAACAAAACCTTATAGCTTGAAGTTAGCTTCCGCTGGAAACTAAATATTTTCCTCAATGTTTCTGATTTTCCGAGATCACACTAAGGCGTGCAGAAAAAGCATACGCATGAGAAAAAACCTTCCTTTCTGTTTCTGATTTGCCCAAATCGCACAAAGTTGTGGAACAAAGAGCATACGCAGAAATGAAAGGTTTAGATCCGGTAATAAAAAATAGAGATATAAATAAATCGAAATAAATAGAGAGATAAATAGCTAAATCTGTAAATAAAGATTGTATACCTCTAGATCTTAAAAATGATGTAGCTAGAGCTACCAAAAACCTTTTCGCATGAAACAAAAGGGTTTCCTCATTGGAACAAATGCTACTAACACAATAGAGTATCCCTCTTGACCCGAAAGAGGTCAGAAACAGTAGATCTAGGAAATGACAGTCGGATGCAGTTGTACCGGCTTCCAATTTGGATCATCAACGGATGCAACCCTCAAATAGCTATAATACCATGTAGGAATTTACAGGGTAAGTTCCTCAAACAGAACAGCAAAGGACACCACTCACAAATAGATTACAGATCGATATACCAATATTCTTGACATGGTTAAAACCCTCAAAGAAGGAAACAATCCACGGCCTGAGCCAACGCAGCCACTTCAGGCAATTTAATAATAAAAGAATGAAAATATACATAATCTTCTCTCATGAACGGTCACCCTACAAATGACCCTCCATGCTATTTAAATAGATATTATGGACCAATCGGGTGTTAAGCCACTGATCAAGTGTCGGTAATACCGAGGAGAGAATGAGTCGTCGGATCACTTCATGTCTAGAACATATCGTGATCGTCGGATTGCAAGTTATAAAAGTACATAGTAAAGAAACACACTTTACCTAACTATAAACTAGACCAAGTTATACTTAACTATTTCCTATGTTTCAAAATATCTTTGTAGAAATTTCTCTATAGGTCAACCAGCTCTGATACCATGTAGAAATTTTTCAAATTCTCTACAAATCTACCTCTAAGATCTCTGCAGAAAATCTAACTGTAGATTAACCCGATAATGCGATATACCAAAGAAACATACTATAATCTACTTCTACTATCAATTTGCGGAAGCTTAAAGATCAAGCAAGATCGAGTTGAACACATATAACTAGAAGAAGAAGAATCAATGCACATGAAACACAGAAAATACTCAGGGGAAAGCCTCAATGAGAAACCCCACTATCTGTATTATCATATAAGGTGAAAATACATTAGAATTATACAAAGCCTTGGCTCTCACATCTACCCAGCTCTCAGTACAATCCTCCTGGATGCTCATAGGAAATCAAAGCTTCTCACAAGCCTTCTCCTCTACCATCCAAGCTCCTATTTCCTTGCGCAGTTCCTCTGGGATGATCTCCTTCACCCAGTGGAACACTTCTTTCACACACTGTCAGAACTGCACAATCCTCAAGGAACCTTCCCTTGACTACATGCATGAGTTTCCTTTATAGGAAAACACATGCAACTGATAGTACACTATCCTTGACATTTAGCTCAACTGGGTCTTTCTCAGAGACATGCATGAGTTTCTGATGAGCGAATCTTTAGTTATCTAGAGTACACTGGTTGAGTGCATGCATGCATCAACTGACTGATAATTCACAATTAGTTCCTCAAACAGTTTGGAACTAATTTAACTGGACTTAACTCAGTAAACTGAGCTAACTAATTACAACTCAAATATAACTCAATCTTATCTCCTTAATTAAGGGATAATTTCCTTAATTTAAGGGATAACTCTTGCATGACTTCAAAAAGACTTCTAACTTGAATTTCTCCAACTAATTAACCCATAATTAATTAATTAATGAATTAATTCCAAGCAGCTGGTGAGACTAAATTCGAATTTTAATTCAAGGACAAATTAAAATTGGAATATTCTGGATTCTATTTTTATCATTTCTTGTTCCTATTTTCAACACTCCCTCTTAACAAGAAAGGAATTCAACTCGATCTCGATCCTGAACATTTGGAATGTTCACCATGCAACACTTCTCTCGAGTGTTGTAGCTCCAGCAACTCCAAAAAAAAAAAAAAACATCCAACCTGAATCAATATGATGCATCTGTCATCAAAGTCTCTGACTGTTATTGCCTCTCTCAACTGAAAAATTTGTGCTTCTGTTGACTCAGCCTTTCTGCACTCTTCAGTATCTAACTGCTCTAGCCTCTGTCACTTTGATCTCTGAGTGCATTAATCCCACTGATTCCTCCCGCTACTATGTACTTTGGGCTCCCATAGCAAGGTACAATCCATGAGATAAAACCTCTCAATGGACCCTGCCCAATTTCAGCCTTCTTAACACTATCAATTCACATTGCCCCACCTCACACCTGGAGGTATGGCTACAAGTGATCCCTCTGCCCACTTCTCCAATTGTGGCTCCTCCACAATTATCTGAGACTTCTTTTAGGGCTGCATGTTGAGAGGTAATTTACTTTCCCTTTCAACCACCAATTCTCTAACATTTGCCTTGCTCCTCAAGGCTTTGCATGCATCTTGAACCTCAAGAGCATACATGTTCTTGACTCGTGAACCGATCTGTTTCACCTGTCTCGTGGTGATGTGTCTAAGGAACACCTTTCTTTTACTGAAGACAACATCATATCCTTTATCCTCCAACATCGCAACCAATACCAAGTTCTTCTTCATTCCAAGCACATATTTCACATCTATCAAGGTGATAAGAGGTCCATGCTCCTTTTGAAAAGAAATTGTTGTTTCGGGATATTTAGTGTTCTTGGACAAACGCCTAACCCTGTAGACTTAGTAGCAGGTCTAGAAACAACAAACAAAGTAATCTCTACCTTTCCTATAAATAATAGATAAAATAAGAGAACAAAGAACCTACTTGTAGCTTCCACTTGTTCCTTATCTCCCTTGACTAATTCCATTGCTCCTTCCTGTACTTAAGCCGCTTGAGGAGTACCTCCACACAAACAGGAACAAGAACCCATCAAAACACATGATAATGATCTATTGCTTATAAATAACATGGAATCAAGAACATGACATACATATGAAAGCGTCAACATATAACACAATCATAAGGAAAAAGTTTTGAAGACTTTATTGATAAGAGGAAGAATTACAACCCATATGTGCTCGATCCAGTGACACTCTTCCAATTCAATCCCATTCTCTTTACCTCATGACAAACAAGACACTTTAACA
Source organism: Pinus taeda (assembly GCA_000404065.3). Taxonomy (NCBI): domain Eukaryota; kingdom Viridiplantae; phylum Streptophyta; class Pinopsida; order Pinales; family Pinaceae; genus Pinus; species Pinus taeda. The sequence goes on along the minus strand of APFE030480391.1, from coordinate 13,726 downwards.
CTAATACAATACTTGCAATCAGCTCAAAACAAATACCAATAACATCTCTCTACAATCTTCAGCCCCCTAATCTCTTAGATGAGTGATCTTTTTATAGGTGAGTCAAGGAGGTTATGCCATCAATTGTAACATCCCTCCCTTAATAATAAATAATAAATAATAAAATTAATAAAAAATAATAAAAAATATAATAATAATAAATAATAATAATGATAATGAATAATAGTAAATAAACCACTTAATAAATAATAAATAATACAAAATAATAGGTAATAATAAAAATAATGAATAATAAATAAATCATAATAAAATAATAAATAAATAAATAGTAATAAAAATAAAAAAAATAGTAATAACCAAAAATAACAAATAAAAATAAATAAAATTATCAAAATTTAGCATGCCGACACATGGAGGGTGGGCATGTGGCATGCAGACACATGGAGGTGTGCATGTGGTTTCCCATCCAATGTTTTTTTTCTATTTAAGGAATGATGAGGAGGATGGAAGGGGTCTTGTTCCATCATTCTGAGGTTCTGTCTTCATTCTCTTGGGAGAGTGTTGAGACTTAGGAATACTGGCAGTAGTCGTTGATTGAGGGCTCGGGGGTGGCCAGTTGTAGCAGAATCCTGCACAATTGAGCCTACGGTTGGGAGGAGAGTCGTCCCCAAGACCATGTTGCGGTAAGCCTACTTCATGCAGGTAAGCTCAGGTAAGCACTCTTCATTGTTTAAATTTAAGGTTAATAAGTTAATTAGATGTTGATTTTGGGCTGTTACATATGGTATCAGAGCAGGACACCTAGGACCTTTGGGCATTTTATGTAGAAAATTTTGATTATTTCTTGACATTTACTACTTTCATTCAAGATGTATTAATTTGTTTATATATTAAGTTTTTCTATTATTAAAAGCACTTAACTGGTAATTTTGTTCTGTCTATGATTAAATTCCCAGACTTTACTTTCTAAGTTTCTACAGTACTTCACTACTTTGCATTCGTTTCTTTATTTGTACATTATGATATACTTTTTTATATATCTAGGTTAACTTCGTTTTTGCTTTTAGTGTTTGCATTCTGACAAATAGTGTAGATGCAGTGTTTTATGTTTGCTCACCAAAATTTCTCTATTATCGGTTTTCAACTTGTCATGCAACTGCTATTGAAAAATTGAAAAGTGTTACATTGACAAAGATATACTAAGCGCAAACATTATTCTTCAGGATCCATTACCCTTAAAGGCTTAACCACATTTAAATTCTTCTTAGGTTAGATTGTGTACTTTGAAACTTGTTACTATGAGAGTATTTATAATGTTCAACGTAATGGAACTATGGTCTGTCATGTGAACTCGATCTCAATGTTTAATGTTTAGTTTATCTGGTTATATTTCTTCAAGCTCTCATGTTTTTTTTAAGTGCATAGTCGTATACTGGACATGGTAAAGGCCATGGATTCTAACTTAAAAGTTCTTCGTTAAGTTCCCCTTTTGTCTGATTACATTTCCTTCAAACTCTGAAATATTTCTCATAAGAAGCAAATGTTAAATGTTTCCGGTAGTGGGTTGCCTCTTGTAAGCATCCATTATTTTATTGCCAACAAATGCTGAAACATTTTCAAGAGTTGCCCATAATAAAACTGATCAGCAGCTGATATTTTGGAAACAGATGCTCGTCTATGCAATAAGGATGGGATTTGCATAGGGTTGTTTACTATATGTTTGACAAAATGCTCCAACAATTTTTTTGTGTCTGCACAACATTATTGATCTAAGGCATGTAAGCTGGTTATGAATTCATAATTGATAGCTGGTAAATCATTTTTGAATGCCTGGAGACAAATTTTTCTTCTGGCACAAGGCACGCACTCTAAATCTGGGCTCATGATCTTAACAAATTTGACATCTAGTTTGCACACTAACTGTTTGATAAATTATATGAACATATTCTCTCAGTATTCTGATAACAGTTCTCAAATTCAACAAATGTATGCTGTTCCTATAAGTGAAAGACCGACATGTTAACTTCCTTTTGCATTTTTATGACAGCCAACCCTGAGAATTAAAGCTGTTTGCAACTTTGGGTAATTTTAATTTGTATTAAGTTATTAACGACCACTCTGTCTCACTGTCTGCTTTCAACCCTTCTGAAATATCTCCCTCTCTTCATATAGTTTGAGTTTAGTTTAATTTGTTTTGTGGGTTGTGGGTAAGGCTTATGAATATCGATGTTTTGTCGAGTCTGGAGGTCAAGAACAATTCGACATAACTTTCTAGTCCCTCTGCTTTCTTAATTCAAGGATCATTGCCGATTATTTGTCCTATAGTTGTTGTTGGTCTTAGGGAATGGTAAACATCATCATCATCAGTCTGGAATTTCCTTTCCTATTCATTCAAATTTTTATATGCTTCTAAATTGCCTTCCATTCTGGCATTAGCCTTTTCATCTTCTTTAGAGCGATGTAATCTACTCTGCGATAGCTAATTATCTGCTTCACTGCCTTGGTTTTTGCATTACGCTATATGAACTTTGATTACCTTGTACGACTCTGTTCAAGTATGCAGCCATTTAGTGTCAGATTATATCATTTCCTTTGAAAGTTTTAATGTTTTGGATTGCTCAGAAGATTGTTCCAATAAACTGTATTTTGTATTGGGGAGGGAACATTACTGTTTTTCGGACTTTTTTTTTTGATATTATACTATATTCAGCACAGGACAAATTTTCTGATTTTTTTTTATGCTTGTTAAACTAAGCTACGTAGTTCTAATGCCTTGCTTTCGATGGAGTTTTCACAAGTATGAATAACTAGAGGTAATCAGAAAATTATCCTGATAATTGTCATTAAACATTTGACTCCGGCATGAGTGTATAATGATAAAAATTGCGTTTCTTTGATATTGGTTGGCTCATAATTGATTTTTTTGGGTGAAATTGAAGAAAGATATGGTTACCCAGGTGCTTCAAATCTGTAAAAGTATCAGTGGTGTTTTGATCAAATTTATGAAGGCCTTACTGTAAATTTTCCTGTTTTTTTTGTATTTCTGCAACGTAGTCTATGGTTACGAGTGATTTACAAATACGGAGTATACATTTTGACGTTAACCAGTGCATGCTTGCCATACGTGTTGGCACTATGCGTGCTTAGTGTTTTATTTCACCGTAACCCTGATGTCATGTTAAGCGCTCATGAATCTGAATCATTTACCGCGAGGCAGTCTCGACTCAAATTTTATATGAAATTTAAATATTCTATCCAGATGTCTTATATTGATAGAATTTTCCCAGTGTTTTGTGGAGATGACATATAAGAACACGCCTGTTCATTTGAGCTCTACAAGTGTCAAATCTGACGAGCTCCACCTGAAGAAAATTGCTTGTATTTTTTGAAGTATGTATCCACATTTACTGCCTTCTTTACTCTGGTGGGTTTGGTCATTAAACAGTCTAGTTAGATGCTTTTATGTCATATTATATTACAATATTACCTGGTTATATAATTTGTACATGAAGGATAGCATATCGTGGTTTACGCAAATTGCAATCCTAATAGCAGTTGACAGTTGCTGGGTTGTTTTTAATTTATTAGTTTCTGTTGAGGGATGGAAGTTCTACAAGGTTTGAAGAATACAAGTAAGCTTTTCCATAGTGGCTGCATTATACCTGCCTCCTGAAGAGCATCGGAGAGTCGGATGCTCTGTTTTGAAGCCCTAATAAAGAATTTTGTTTACCCTGGTTCAATGGCTTTCTGGTTTGACAGTTTTATTTTTCTTTGTCGTTTATGTTTATAAGAACCTTTGGATCTTCTGATTTCTGCGAAGAGTTATCCTGACCTATTACAATTTTGAACAACAGTTTCTGCTAAAATGGCCAGAAGTTTTTTCCCCTTTTTAATATCCCAAACAGTATTGTTCAGTGTGTAGGATTTCTAGTGTTAAGGGATTGTGGTTGCATATAATCTATGCATCTGATATTAAATACGCATATTATTTTTGCAAATACTCTGAGAACTCACATAGTATTTCAATTAATGATTTAACTCATAATCTCGTGATCTTTTCTTTGTGGAAGACTTCTCAGACGTGCTTAGTTGATTTTTACTCTAAGGGGCTGTGATATGTGGTCAGTATAAAATTCTTTTTCGTATGGGCTCTTATTTTATTTTCCCAGTGAATGCTTAGTTGCTTATTTCATATTTGTGAGAACCCATGAGCACATTTATTTCATATTTGTGAGAAATGATCAGCACATTTCATATTTGTGAGAAACGATGAGTACATTTTGTATCTGTCTTGGTTTTTCCCTTGTGAAATTGATTTCACCTTTCCATGTGAAAGAATTTTGAAGACCACGCCGAATCTATTGATTCACTGTTGCTTTGTTCATGTGGGTATTTCAATAGATTATTTGAGGTCCGAGAAGGGCATTTTAGTTTTCTACTTTAGGGCATTTTAGTTTTTTTACTTTGTTCTCCGTTGGCATGCATATTTTATGCTTGTGTAAATATTCTTCAATATTTGTTTTCTGCCGACAGAGACACATTTGTCCTATATTTGGATTCGACAATGTTGGGGTTCTGTCATAGATTTTTGTCACTCTTCATGTACAAAGAAATGTGCTTGCTATCCTGTATTCTGGAAAATCCTGTATTTCAGACAGGACATTGTAGGAGCAGGTGTTCATCTGAGACCCCGTTGTTCTGGTATATGCCCAGATGCATGACTTGGTATTGGATCACTTATTTGCAAATCTTTTAAATTTCAATAAAATTTTAATTTATCAGATCTTGTTGTTCTTAAAGTCGGTTGAACTTGAAGTATGCGGCTTTGTTTCATGGATAATCATTTTCAATGTCTTTACAACCATTATTTCGTTGTCTACATTCCCTGATGTTTAGGCACGGTGCATCATTGAGTAAGTTTAGATTTCATTCATCTTCATCATTCAGTTTCTCTAATTCAAGTGTTTTATTCCATTTTTGTACGCTGCATGAGGTGCATGCAAAGTGACAGAGATGTCTTGTTGTAGAATCTACTATCCTACACGTGCTTTCACTATCTTATCTAGGATTGGGATGCTTATTTTGGTATAGGCAGATAAGGAAATTAACAATAATTTTTAGTGAAAAAAATGGGTCTCTGTTTATTTTTGACCCTTCACTCACATGACATTTCTGTGGCTGAAATGGTATACCAGTGAAATTCTGAAATTCTCATGTGGCTATGTTCACACAAAATTTTGTTGCCCAATTGTTCAATGCCATTGCTTATGATTTTTTGTTTCACAGATATGTCGACAACGCAGCTATAGGCAAGGTCTAGTATGGCTTCTATTCCATCCAACTTGAATGTATTTTTTCAATTTGATGCCCTGTTCTTTTCTAACTCAATGCTGTCATGCTCGATTTCTTTTAGATTTAACAAGTTTTGGGTGATTTTGACAACATAGAAACTGCCCTCATAGTGAAGCAGCTTAGCTAAAAATATACAAAATGAGTTGGAAATTATTAATTCCTACTTGTCTATGGATACAATTCTCCATTTGAGGAGTTTGTTCCTACATTATAGGGATTTAGTTTTTTCCTAGATTAGTGTGTGGTTGAGAGAATCTCTCAACCACACTACTGTACGTCTAAGATAGCATTCCTATCTTGAGACTATGATTGTATAAATATCTTGTAATTTCCTCATTCATTAATAATCAGAATATATTGATTGAGCTATTTTTATCTTGGTATCAGAGCCTGAGGGCCTAGCCCCTAGTGGGCTGGGCTACTCCTGGGCTGAAGAGAATAAAGGTTTTGTGAATATTTGTTTGTCCATCTTCTGCTGTCCATTAGCTAGGAAAGCGCAGGGCGAAGAAGACTGGGATTTTTGGTTCTTGTTCTGTGATTTGCCCAAGTGGCGGGCTTCCCATTGTAATATCTTGTTTATCAGAGATTTGAAGGACATATTGCTCTCTGGTTATGGCAAAGTTAGAAATGCCATGAAGTTGCAGTGGAGGTCTGTCCATCAATGTTTTTTTGGTGTGAGCGTTGACAAAGAATCTCTGTTACTCATGCATCGATTCGACGTGGACATCAGATCTTTCAGCAAGTTTGCGCATCTTGCCAGACCTCAGCTTGATTACAAACGAACGTCATAATGGTCAGAACTATGTTTTTTCCTTGCTCACTGGATACCATGATCCGCCAGTTGGAATTTCGATTCGAGAGGGATTGCATAATCCTTATTTTACTGGCGATGCGATTGCCATGCCCAAGATGCTAGCGTGAATTTTGGCGCTGATCTGTTGTAGCCCGGAGATGTGTCGTGCAATTTTGCGGGACAGTTTTAATCTTGATCTTGGCTGTATCTGTTGGTGGATCTCTGGATGATCAAAGGGTGATCAGGCGGTGGTGAATCTGCCTATTGTAGAGGATCAGCAAATTTGTGAGATCAGTGGCAGCGGAGAAGAAAACGTTGTTGACTACCGACAGCCACGGGAGGAGACTTGCATTACAAGAGATCGCCATCTGCAGAATTATTGGTGCGTGGTTGATTGAGGCCGCATGGCACTGATCGGAGGCCGCGGAGCTGAATTGATTTTCTTGGAAGGTCTATTCGAATTGCCAGTTAGAAGGAGCCACGTTTTATGAAGTAATGGTCCATTGAATCCCAGAAAGAGAAGTGTGATCTCTGCGAATTTCGTTGCTCAGTGGATTATTTTTTTGCGATTCTCAAAATTTGTTGCATGTCTATGGGAATTACCCAGCAAGTTGGCTCATCGTGTGGAACTATTTTAGCAGCTGAAAAGCTTCCATATTCGGAGACATTTTCTGATTGTCGCTCAGATGAGGCTGGAAGCATTATATCAGTTCAATGTAAGTCTGCTTTAGGCTCGAATTGCAAGACCCAAAGACCATGCTCGTGTTGTCATAGATACGCTGGCTTCTGTGCTGCCCGAACATGGGCAAGGAGGAGGAGTAGCGGATCCCCTCATTCATGCTTCGTATGTTGATGTGGACTCCATCGGCGCCGACGTATATGATTTGATATTGTTCCTGTTTATCCAAACTTATAAGAAGCTCGTGCCCCGGGCTCACAAGGATGCCACTCCAACTCATAAGATCTGGTCGACGATGTATGCCACTTATTACTGGCGCCTCTGGAACCATCCTCGCAATCCCTTAAATTTCCCTCTCTCTGTGTTTGGTCATCGAATTGGTGATTTCCCTCTACTTTGTGCTAGTATCAGCATTCGGTGCTTTGTTTGATTTTTCCTTTCGACACATTAAATTCTGCGGATTTGACCGATTTGTCACTCTACAGTAAGAAAAAGCTTTAAAGAATGGCCTTGACTCCTTTCTTTGGTTGATCGAGGGCTGGAAGCTTGTGGGATCCATGGGACCGCAAACTGTATTCTCCTAGTTCTATTCCTCGTTAATTTCACAATCAGTGGAGATTGAACGTTCAATTTTGTGATTTTGATTGGGCAAATAGGTTAATGATCTGATTCATGCTTATACTCCAATACCCACAAGCTGACCTCTATATTGTTGAGTTAGATCATTTTTTTGTTCTGTTTCTCTGTTTCCCCATCTCAAATTCTTGTGTTTTTATTGTTGTTCAACAACCTTTAATCTGTTATAATAAAGGGCGACATGGGCAATTTTCAGGCCGAATCTAAGAAGCAGAATAGTGGGTTTGATTTGTATGGGGGGCTTTTCAATAGTAAAATTTTTGGGTCAAAGCCTAACATGGATCGATCTCCTCCCCCTGCCTTGCGCAAGAACAATGCAGAGGACTACAATAGTCCTGCAGCTAATTACAAGAGTCTAGATATTTTGAACAGCAACAGCAACAAGGATGACAGCAGGGTGCCTCTCTACTGGGAAGAGTAAGGATCTGTCATCTGCTAATTTGGAGGGCAGTAACTACAAAAATAGCGGGGTTGCTTGCCGGTGCGACTGTAATGTTATTGACAGCGTTGTGGGGCCATGTATGATTGTCGGCAAATGTGATCTTTCTCCAAAGAATGCTGTTGCCATTGATGGACAGGATACAAAAGGATTCAGCCTTTTTTTTTTTTTGTTCAGGTCTTACAACTATGGTGAAGACTTCTTAGGTGTTGGAGCTGCTCGGTATATCGAGAAGTTTATGCTATTGTCAAAATGTAATTTTTTAATTCTCTGATAATGTTGCAATATCTTGATTAACTGTCATGACAATAAAACTACTTGTAATTCAAGTGACATTAGTATGACCAACTATTGTCACAATGCTGAGTGTGTTGGAACTGGTCATTCCAACACTAATGGTGAACACATGACAGTGAAAATGACATCAATTGGAGCTACATCAGAGATTTGACGATGATCGAGATCCTGTTGCAGATTGTTAGCAAGCATGAGGCAGTATGCTTGAAAACTGTTCTTGAAGGGAAAATTGTGTTCTCTTCGTGAGGCTATGAGTGCCTGTGTTGATGGTGGACAACAAAGTAGATTTTTTGTTTTAGTGTGGTTTGTGGAGTAGACTCCCTCGTATATTGTAATAGTCATTGTATGTACCAGAAAGTCCAAATGTTGAAATGTAAGCCTTGCTAAGGCATTTGAAAGTTCGTGGTGATCTCAAAACCACTTTGTAATGGTTTGTGGTCAGCCTGGAACTATCTATAGAGCCTTAGTGGCTACAGGAGTTGCCCAATGGCGGCAAACTGAGATCCTTGATCAACTCGGTGGTAGCAGATCGGATCTGCCCGGTGGTGGCGAAGTGAGATCCTTGATCGCTCGGTGGTAGCAGATCGGATCTGCCCGGTGGTGGCGAGTGAGATCCTTGATCGCTCGGTGGTAGCAGATCGGAATCTGCCCGGTGGTGGGCGAAGTGAGATCCTTGATCGCTCGGTGGTAGCAGATCGGATCTGCCCGGTGGTGGCGAAGTGAGATCCTTGATCGCTCGGTGGTAGCAGATCGGATCTGCCCGGTGGTGGCGAGTGTACACAGGAGCTTTATGCTCGTAGGAGCAGGTGGGCTGCAGTAACACCTGGCTCGGACTCAGATGATTCTTTCTGAGTAGAAGGGGATTGGTGCGTTTTTCCCGCTGACAGCAGCACCAGGATGGCCAACTGGCGCGTTTGTTAGGCCATTAATCGCGCCAATGGCGCGGGTTTATCATTCAGGATCGCGCCAATTCGCCTTCAAGTGGATCTGCAGGAGAGGCAGATCGGATCAATTCAGCTATATTGGAAACGTAAAATTTGCAGATTATGGATCTGTCCGAGGGCGGCAGATTGTGTTTTTGGAGGTTTTGTACATGCAATTCGTGTGATGATGATGGTGGATTTCACTATCATGACAAGTAGTCATTAAGGGGGGGAGTTGGAAATTATTAATTCCTACTTGTCTATGGATACAATTCTCCATTTGAGGAGTTTGTTCCTACATTATAGGGATTTAGTTTTTTCCTAGATTAGTGTGTGGTTGAGAGAATCTCTCAACCACACTACTGTACGTCTAAGATAGCATTCCTATCTTGAGACTATAATTGTATAAATATCTTGTAATTTCCTCATTCATTAATCATCAGAATATATTGATTGAGCTGTTTTTATCTAAATGGAGCTTCCAATGCTCACTGTAAGAAGGACGTTGAACCAAACTAACCTTAGGTGTTTCTTTTGTGGACATTTTAATTCTGAAAACAAAAGCCAGATAGGGTTTTTGTTGGGGGAAATTAATACTAATAAATGTTTGTTGGAATTTGAAAATTTCATCAAGTTTGAAGTTGTTTTAAACTGTTTTATTATGGAATTTTTGGTAAAATTACGATGAATGCAATATTTCTATCCTCTGCTAGTTAGTCTTGTGCTCGACTCTGTTTTTGGTCTATTGGGTAGTCAATGGTACACATTTTGGTACGTCATGAGTTTACTTTTAAGGAATTATCTGTCGGATACATATTACAGGCTTCAATGCTAATGATACAAGGACTACCTATTGTTTGGGAGTTGAGCATGTGGCCCCAGTGAACAATTTGTGTTTCTTCATGCAGTTATGTTTGGGGCAGTGATCCTTAATGGTGTTGTTTGAATGAAAGATTCTTTAAGTAATGTCTTTGAACATGGCAAATTCTTTGTGATACAAAGCTGCTTTTGTTCTTGCAAGCCATAGTTGTAAGTACACGACAGAATGTTTGTTGTATTTAGGGTGTTTATGAGAAAGCATAGCTTTGTGATCTGTATGACGATGGACATGCGACTCTGCAGAATTTGGTTTGCATATCACATTGATGTGAAATCTCAGCAGATAATATTATTGGCATGATTTTACAAATGCCATAAAATGTAGAGGAATGCACATCACCTTCCCAGTCTGATGGTGTGTATGTTGTGAACATTAGATAAGGGCATGCCTATGGGAGTATGTCATGGATATTGTCACGACGCTAGAGGGCCTTTCGACTATTCCTGTTTTTTATTATATATTGATGCTATAGATAATCAATGTTGCTCTTATAACGATTTTTTTTGCCAGATGATGTGGATAAAGGTTGAGTTCATTCAGAATCTAATGTGAACCCAATGTGAACCACCTTGTGGGTAATGGTTGGGTTCATTTAGAATCCAACGTGAACCCCCTTCCAATAGAACTCTTATGTTTGGCTATGTATCAATGTCTGCTTCCAAATTGCTAAATCTGAAAGTGCCCAAACAGTTGGCTGATAGAGTAAAGTACTGGTAGCAATATCCAAAGAGCTCCAATTCGAGCTGTTTTGAGTGAATATTTAAATAATGCAATACATTCAATTATCAACATTACATATTTTATACTAAATAATGAAAGAGACAAAAAAATCAATATTCTGGGCAAAGAATATAAATGAATATCCTATGGATTAAAAGAAATTCACAACAATTCCAGTGAGCAGAGCAATCATCAAGGGACAAGCGAGTTGACTATTCAGAAGAGTATATAGGGTACATATTGCATGATGGGAATATATATGTCATGGAAGGTATCCATCAGGAGCTACTGCGGCTTATAAGTTATAAGTTTTAAGTTTATAAGTTATATTTCATTGGGTGCTTTGATCATAAAAGAATCATAGGTAATTAATTCAATGTTAGTGCTTGTTGAATGGGCAAAACTTGAGTTGTTATTTTTTTTACAACACACTTATCTCAATCAGCTCAAATAATTTTAATTGCAAATACCATTAGCCATTGAGGCTACTATTTCTTGTTCATGATGCTGGAAAGATTTATGGATGCTCTCTATCACAAATTGAATTTTATTATCTTATCTCATCATTTAGCAAGTTTAGATGTTATTGGTTGATGACACACACATGACACAGTGGGCAACAAATTATGCTTTGCAACCAAATTGATATTTGTACATCCAAAGAGATAGTTGTGTGCTACAATCTTTTTGACAAGATTCAACAAGAGAAGAAATTCTAGGCGCTAAGAAAGTGTATTTTATCTTTCTGCTAAAATATGGGATAGTCTTAAGTAAAACAATAAATTCTTGAAGATAGTTTTTCTCTTTTTTCAAGTAGCAGGCATGGATTTCTACTACATGTGCATGTATGACTATCCCGAGCTTGCCTTTTATGCAGTTGTCAAGATTCCTGGTTTTTTTTTCTTGAAAGCTAAAACTCTATGGACATAGGAGATTCAAATGATGTTTTGTGCTTAAGGTTGCCTTAAGTGATCTCTTGTAAGATATTGGTAGATTCGAGTGCTCTTTCCTTATGTTTAATATTTATAAGTGAATAACTTAGAAGAGTTGCAGAAGCATTACATGTAAGGGAATTGTTGGAGTCTTCATTAAAAGATAATTTTGCTCATTGGATTATTTGTTGAAATGATTTGTTTTGATCCCTCATGAAACTATATGTGAGGCATGGCATGACATTCTTTGGTTTTAATGTCATACACATTGTGGAATGATTTCATCACAAGGACTGTTACTATTACCTGTCCAAGTGAATTCTTTATCATCTCAAGTGATTGTATTTTCAAATCATTTGGGTCTTTCCTGCCATTTTGCGGATTTGAACATTAAAGTTGGGGTTGTTAATGTACTAATTGGTTGATGCTTTAAGGATTATAATCAGAAGGGTTGTTGAAGCTATAAGGAATCAGATTGATAATTCATATTGGCTTATGGGAATTGGTGGATAGTTTATGGTTGGGAGGTGATAGTGCATTCATTCAATGATTTTTCCCAACTTTGGTTAGAACTTTTGTTTATTTCATTTTGAGGAATCGCGCATAGCTTTCCATGGATTCAATTAATCAATGGGTGAATCTTTTGAATCTTTTTACAATTAGTTATACCTCCACATCTATATTTTATTCCGCTATTGCACTCAGCGTTTGATAATCCATTTACATCAGTGGGGTACACTCATTTCATTGTCTGTTAATTCTGCGGTTAGTACCGCTTTGCTTTTTCAGATTTTGGACACCGCAGGTGCGGCTGATCAAGCTATATACGAAGCTATATAAAAAGTCGGTAAATTTGTAAGTGTATATCGCAAGATTGCACGTGTCTGAATGTTTCAAATCAATATGAGGTTGATCAGTACGGACAGATTTCTCGACAAATTTAAAATTTTCTATCTTAGGCAGGAAATTTTACGCCTAATTGTATTGTAAGTTAAAGGATTTGCAATGGTGTTGCCTTCGCAGGTGCGCTTGCAGGAAGACCATATAATTAATAAAATGATTATTCTTTGTGTGTTAGGGAGGAATAACCTTCCCCGTCATCCGATCCGGTTTTGGGTCGGGTGGCAGTGTCTCTTCTTTATGGTGTGGAATATTTTTTGCTTGATTCATAATTTTATGTCATATATATCATTACTTCACCATATATCATATTACTGAACTAAACATCAATACAACTTTTTACTGTCGTATTCTTTCTTTTTAACCATGACAGGAAAATAGTAACTGAATAAAAGGAAAATGTCATTTTTTTGTGTGTTACTTTCCATAGGATTGATGGTAATCTTGTAATAGGAAAAGATTCTTTAGTCACGAGAATCGAAGCACTTCTTCGACTTTTGGTGGATATTGAACCACATCTCCGTGATTAATAGAATCTAGACCATTAGTACTCCTTATCTTGCATTCAATGATCATTTGAAAGGTAAATTAGTGGATCGATTGGATCATCTAGTGACTCACATCACATTGCGGTTTTTCTTTAATCAGCTATCCAATTTGGTATCAAAGGACAGGTATATTCTTAGCAATAAGCTACCACAATCAGATTCTTGACAGCAGAATAATGTTAGTCTGGTGCATTCAATAGTTCCCCATTTCCTTGGTTCTCTGTTCACATTAATATCTCATTATATGGTATGACATAATTAAGATATACTTTTATGATTCAGTAATTCATTTGGAAAAGTATGAAATCCTATAATCTTGATATGGTATACTTGTTCACTTTACAAACACAGTGTAAATAACACTTACCTTTAGTGATCATTTTTCACCTGCATCTATGGTTTAGTCTGATTTAAAAACACAGAAATAACATTTTGTGAATGTTGATCATATTATTCACTAATTATTTGTTCGATTACTGTCTTTAGCAATAGCAATTGCTTGGCATTTCTCTCGCCCATTATTGCAGAAACACAACTCTCTCAATATGATCTTCTAGTAAATTTAATTTTGCATTGCAATTTCCATTCAAATTACATGTATCTGCTCATTTACTACTCATATCATTT
>APFE030480386.1:6716-20468 GCA_000404065.3 Pinus taeda | reverse complement strand
AACTAACCCAATGCCTCAATTTATAGTGCAATGGAGGGAAGTTACTAGGTCCTCCTTCAAAGGGATAGAATCCTCCTTCAAAGGGATAGCTCCTCCTAACAAGGGATTAGCTCCTTCCCTTTTGGGATGCATGAACCACCTTGGAGCGAACAATCCACGTCAACATTCCTTCTAGAAACATCTGGAATTAACCCAAAGTGAGTTTTTTAAGATAAAAATTGCACCTTTTGACTTTCACAGGGGTACACACCCTCCCCTTTACAGACAGAGCGTATAAGTACGCAGGTAATATGAACAAAGAGTGCGGGCCCGCAGGCAAAAGTGAGAGAAAGTGCAGAACGAGAGTTACATTGTTTTTGAATGTCTTTCTCTCATTTCCAAAGCTTATTTTGAAGAGTTGAGGTCTGAGACTTGCTTAGGAGGTCAGTACAAGTGATGATAGACCCATACTGACTGCAAATAATCAAGGTGATGATATTTTATGTAACAGATTGCCCCCTAAAGTGCGAAGTCTGTAGTAGATGAGGATTTCATTTATCATTTAGGAAGAGTGAAGTACTTTATCATTTCGAGGATCATCTCGCGCAGAGCCCAGTTGGAACCTGTAAAAACATTCAATGCAAAATATATATATGAGATCATATCATCGCTGAGGTAGGCATTCCCATACTCAGATAAAAACTGACTAAAAACTCTAACTATTGCTCTAATATAGGAATGATCTTGTAACACATCATAAGTACAAACACATGCGGACACAGTATGGACGCAGCCATCTGTTTATGAATAGTCCATAATATAATGAATACAAAATTCCTCGCAATCTGGATGGTGGATACTAGATCCAGGGTCTTCATTTCTACGTCCCAAACCAGTACGATTATATCCATGCGATTGAATGTGTCGAAGTCGAACATGGTAGAAACCGCTTGATTACCAGTCAATGATGTAAACTGTTAACAAGCGTGAGAGAAACCACCAATAATGACAATGGCTCTCAAAGTACTCAGCACAATCCATGAAATGTGATAAGATGTGTTGATGTCGAACATGTCATGGAATCCTTTAATCGAAAGTCAATGATGTAAATTGTCGTCAAAGGCGAGAAACCTGCCATTGAGGCATGCAGATCTCAAGGTACTGACGATTCCTAGATCATCTTTCTAGATAATGAGCTGAAGTCGATAGAAAGCGATCCGTCGCAGGCAAGCCCACAACACGAAATCATAGATCAAGTTGAAGAAATTTAGTTGCAGGGACTGACTCAGGGATGGTCAAGATGGATGACAGACATTTTGCAGATGAATGGCTTATTTGCACTGACATCTTGAACACATAACGACACGACAGACGGTTTGGTGACAATTGACCCAAAGTTAATACCCAGAAACCGGCGAAAGACTTTCAATATGGTTTGATCAACTGTTAGCTAAAGGATTTCCCAACCCAGGTGAATGAAAGTATCATGTTCAAGAGTGGTTACAAAGTATGACAAACAAACTCACTTTTCTCTCTTTTCCCCCACCATTTCTGGCAAGTACCTCTTTATTTTTTACAAGCTTGAGGAGGATAACATATGCTTGATTATAAACTCACCCTTCGGGTGAGTCCAACTTAGTTTAAATGCAAACCCTAAGAAGGAGTGGTCTGTTCCTGTTTGTAATAGAACAGGTCCTTTACTGTCGAAATTTAACGAGTCCAGTATAGGAGAAACTCGGTGTTTTTCATTTTTAGAGATTCTGAAAAAACTTAATAAGACTCCAGGGTTTGACTTTTTTGTAAATTTGTGTCTCCCAAGCCCGAAAAAGTATAAAAATAATACTTGAGAGAACCGCTTGATCGTTTACGACCAAGGAGTACTTTTCGTTATCAGTGTCTTTGATCCGAAAAAGTAAAAAAGAGACCAAGGACACGTCGTTTTATAAACAATATCAAATTTGAAACAACAAAAATCCGGTGATCTTTTTATGTTTTTACGGTCGAAAAAGAGCTGTAAATCGACCGTCTTTTAATTCCGTTTTAATGAGCTTAAAAGAAAAACTCGACAATCTTTTCATGTTTTAGGAGTTAGAAAAGGCTTAAAAGGTGACTCTGGTTGAAAATGATCGATTTCGCCTGAATAATCTTGTTATCTTGCAAAAAAACACAAACATTACTCATACCTGTTTGAAAGGGATAAAAATGTCGCAAGAATACCTTTTCAAAGTGAAACATAAACAAATTTGCAATTTATTTACTCAAAAAACTTATAAAAAGGGCCTTTTACCATTCATTTTTACCATTTGTGATTTGGGTGAGGAAATAGTGCTTTTGCTCTGAAAACTTCCCAAGAGGATTACGAAAAATCCAACCGCAGAATCGGACACCGCCTTCACCAGGTAATCCACATCATCCTTCTCTTGTTTTTTAACCATTTAATTTTTTAATTTAGTCTTTTATTTCATTTTTTAGGAGGGTTTTTAGGAAAAAAACCCGCGCTCGGGGTATGCAGGCTCACCACTGTGAACCTGCGGACCTCGACTTTTTCTCCATTGGGAAAAAGCTCGGGGTCCGCACCTTCCATGTGGAAAAAGTGCAGTCCCACGCACTCTGTCCAACAGGAAGGGTGCGGGCCCCACCGCGAGGGTTTTTAACCCAAAAATTCTCAAAAATAGACCAAAGAAAAATCATTCTAGCATTCTAATTGATCTTTTGGCTTGACGTAGGTAGTACACCATGCTAGATTGGTGCGAACGAGAGCATGAGGATGTGGATGCTGCCGCATGGAATCATCAACCTTCGCTTGATGCTTTGAGGGCGTGCGGACTGTACAAATACTGGGCCATTCTTGGCATGAGGGCTCAGGTGGATTTCTTGCAGTGGATGGTTGATAGATGGAGTGTCCAGGACTAGTGTTTCTTCATTGGTGACCACCAGCTCGAGATCGAGCCGGCGGATATATACTTTTTGACTGGTTTTCCTAAGAGAGGCGTTGACTTGACCCTGTTTGGGGCTAGGGCGGGTGGCCAGTCCGTCGATAGTCTCTGATTAGAGTACTGCAACAGCTAGTCTAGAGACAAAGGGATAGACATAAAGACAATATCCCTTCCTTAGCTCAAGGTGATTGCATTGACTGTTACTAGACTTTATGGAGCTGTCGCATTACATATTTCCACCAGATCCCAGATGCGTATGGTAGTTGATTGCTTTCAGGGCAGCGTCTTCAACCGGTGCGATGTTGTGTAGGCAAATGTGAAGGGTCAATTGACCAGGGCCAAGAACGGATGACTGAAGACTTTTGGTTATGGGGCTTTAGACATGAGTTTTGGCCTGGAGAGGATTCCTATGCTCATCCCGCAACACCTTACAGTTGGAGTTGGGCATCCCCGAGAGCCCAGACTGATGCAATGGGTCACAGTCATGGCCCGTCATCCTGACGAGGGGACCGAGGTCGTCCGGTTCAAACCTGAGTTTTTCCAATGGTTGGAGCACCAGGTTTTCTCAATCCAGGACTTTCCTTATGCTGGGATTGACTTTCGTGGAGACCCAGACATGGCTCTTCCTCCAGGAGAGCAGTGGGACGATTTAGGTGATCATTTTCAACACTTTCCTAATGCTAATTTTTTATTTATTTTTATATCGTCTCAAAACTGATAGTAATAATTAAAAAATGCAGATGTGGGTCCACAGGGACTAGTCGCTCTCCGGCCTTTCGAGAGAAAGCAACCAGTTGCACCAGCGCCAGCCCCACAGGACAAATCAATAGAGACCTTGGCCGAGTTGGAGAGTCACCTAGAGCGCTTGACCGGGGACATTCCCGAGACTAGCATAGACGACATCCCTCGTCGGCTTCAACACTATGTGATTGGAGTCCCCAGACCTTTTAGGAGGTTCCTTTGTAAGGTGGCCCGTGCAGTGGTTTCGTATCGAGATCATCACCAGTGATGGGATGATCGCTTATGTAGTCACATATGACATTTTGCTTTTTGTACCTATCATTTTTTCCAATCATAAGGTGTTTTTCAACCTATGATCGAGGACGATGTATTTTTTTACACACTCCTATATATATGATATCGTTATTACTAGCTTGTCTTGTTAAACATGTTATGGAATGTTTTTAAATTTACTTGTATGATTATTGCACATGTCTACTTAACATTTGAGAAGGAATTGCATCTGCTAATGTATTTTAAAGATCTTGGAATATGTTGATATTCAATATAGTCAAATTCACGTTCCAAGAGACGCACTCTCAAAAATAATCTTAATAAAACTGGATTTCTAATGGCGTATACTCTATTAAGCTGTAATACAACGAGTTCAGAATCTAACCTCACTATCAAACTCTGAATCCCAAATGAAATAGATTCAGATAATAACTAAATCACTGCACTATACTCTGCAATGTTTTTCATTGTTTGACCGAGGCTTACCCCATGCATAGATACCAACTCGTCAGAGGGCGAATAGATAACCCAAGCTGCGGAAGAAATATTCCATGTACTACGACAAGCGCCATCAGCGAAACCAATACATGTTTGGAGAGGTGTCGACATCTGCGACATCAAACGTAAAAACAAGATAAGTAGGAATAACGACGGAAAACTCATTCCCTAAGCTAAGCACACTTTAATCTAAAACACACCAGCTAGAAGAAAAAACTAACCTACCTAAAAATATCCACACACGTTTTAAGCATAATACCTCTTGAGGTAAAGACCATTTCTGAGTTTACGTAAAGAGACCCCGTCAAAGTCTACTAATTCATAGGCCCCTTTTGCTAGCTTTCGCTTCACAACAAAGGGACCATGCCACATAGGGACGAATTTTCGAGTGCCTAATTTATCATTTGCTTGATCGTACAAAAGGACTAGATCTCCTTCCGAAAAATTTTGAGGGGTCACATTTCAATCATACTGAGCTTTAATACGTTTGGCATGAGATTCGATCACTAATGCAACATTGTGATGATTCTCATCTAGCTGAGCCAAGTATAACAAATGTCTTTCCTCTTCGAAAGTAGCTGGAAGTAACTCGATGGCCATTCGCAATGACGGGATTTCGCACTCAATAGGTAACACATCTTCCAAACCATAAACTAGTTGGAAAGGAGTGAACCCTGTTGATGTTTTAACTGAGGTTCGATACGCCCACAGCGCTGAAAATAGCATGTTATTCCAATTCAACCGATGAATCCCAATGATTCGTCGGATCATGATGACTAGAACTTTGTTGATGGCTTCAACCAAGCCATTAGCTTGTGGATAATAAGGAGTTGAATTGTCGTGACGCAAGCCAAGCTGGCCTGTAAGTTCAGTCATCATAACGTTTCAAAAATGACGCCCATGATCAGTGATAATCGCTTGTGGAACACCAAACCTAGAAATTATATGACTGAATACGAAAATCGCAGCTGTTTTTCCGTCTGCCTCAAATGTAGGCATCGCCTTAGCCCACTTAGTAAAATAATCTACCGCAAGGATAATATACGCATGCCCCCCGACCAAGTGAGGGTTACATGTAATAAAATCGATACCCCATTTGGCAAAAGGACCAACGACAATTATAGGGTGAAGAGGAGCAGGTGGAGCGCGCATCTTTTGATCAAAAGTTTGGCAATTGTGGCATTTTCGGATCGCAATAATACAATCTTTAAACATAGATGGCCAGAAATAGCCAGTGCGCAATATCTTTTGGGCAGTGGCATACCCAGCCATATGACTACCACATGCTCCAGAGTGACAGTCATTGAGGACCTTTTCAACTTCCTCATGAGTCAAACAACGTCGAAAAATAGAGTCCGCCCCACGGCGATAAAGAGTATCTCCAATAATTTTGAATTGTTGGGACTGGAATCGTATTTTTCGACAGTCTGATCGTGGAATATCTGGCCAAAAGGTTTGGGTTTGGATATAAATGATGATATCCCCGTACCACGGATCTAAAGTGCTGATTAGAAACAAGGATTCGTCCGCAATGGGCTCCTCCGCCACAATTTTCGTGTCAACACGCGGGAAGTCACACATTAATTTCGCAAAAACTAAAGATTTCTTTGACTTAGATTTTTCAAATTCCAAGTTGAACTCTTGCAAGATGACAATCCATTTGGAGTACTTGCCCCCCAGCAATTGCTTGCTCAAAATATAGATCATAGGGTTGCAATAAAAAATGACCGTAGTTTTGCGTAGTAAAATGTAATGACAAAATCGTTAGACAGCTTGAATGGCTGCCAATGCCAATTTCTCCACATGTGAATATTTTAGCTCAGTTGGATTTAACGTGCGACTAAGGTAATATATCACATGTTCTGTACCAAATTCATCTTAGTGAACTAACACCATTCTGATGGTGGAATAGGAAGCGGCGAGATACAAGAAGTAGTCCCGGTTGTAGTTGGGAGGATGCAACAAGGGTGCATGGGTTAACGCGTGTTTGAGCGCACCAAAAGATTTCTGAGCTATCTCATCCCAAAATAATGAAGTATTCTGTTTCAGCAACCGGGTAAAACCCTTTGTAATCTCAGCGTAGTTAGGGATAAATCAACGTAAAAAGTTTTCTTTCCCTTGCAAACTTTGGAGTTGGTGAAGACTCGAAGGAGGAGGCAATTTGATGATAGCTTCGACCTTCGAAGGATCAACGCGAATGCCGGCTTTCAAAACTACAAATCCCAGCAATCGACTCGTTTCTATACAGAAGACACATTTGTGTGGGTTCAACCGAATTTGATAATGCCTACACCTCATAAAGATTGCTCGTAAATGGATGAGGTGATCAGCTCGATGTAATGAATGAGCAGGCAAGTCATCGAGATAGGGTTGCACAATGTGTTTAATATCATGAAAAGCATAAGACATGGCCCGTTGAAAAGTGGCACTGGAGTTCTTAAACCCAAAAGGTAATTTGCAATAAGCAAATGTCCCCCACGGACAAATGAATGCCATTTTTGGTTGATCAGTGGGCAGAATATTGATTTGATTGTATCTGGAAAAGCCATCCATAAAGGAGAAAATTTCATTGCCGGCACAATCATCATTGATTTGATCGATATGGGGAGTAGGGTAATTGTCCTTTGGACATGCTCGATTAATGTCCCTATAGTCGATACATATTCTTATTGTCCCTTGCTTTTTATTCACGGGAACAATATTCAATACCTAATCCGTTAACGGGATCAGATAAATGAAACCTTCTTTCAATAATTTTTCAACTTCTGCTTTAATTACAACAGCTTTTCTTGGGTGAATCTAACGCAAACGTTGCCGAACGAGTTTAGCATCCGGGTAGGTTTTAATTTCATGAACTACAATTGCTGGGTCAATTCCTGGAATTTCCTCATATGACCAGGCAAACACATCGCGGAATTCTTGAAATAGGGCCTTATATGTTTGAATTTCATCTCTTCCGTAGAAGAGGCACCTATATGAACGTTTTCAACAATTCCAGGCTTAACTGAAATGTCAAGGGGAATAGTTTGAGAAATATTTCCCAAGTTTAACTCAGAATCAGGATGTTTCATTGGATTCTAAGCATCCTTAACATATTCAGTCGTAAAGATTGATGAAAAATCATTTTCAAAACAATCGTTCTCGGGTAAAAACGAAGATCTGTGATGAAGATCTTCCCATGGTAACTCATCGATGCATAGGATTTCATGAATTTGCTCATCTGATTGAACAAGTTCAGAAAACATTGTTAAATCTGAGTTTGATGTCGAAAGTGACTCCTCATGGACCACGTTCATTAAGTCGATTTGGGTTGATGTTGGGTTGGAAAACGACTGCACGGCCTGATATGCAAGTTCATACGGACTCAAAGGCATAAGAGTACCAAATGAGTCTATCTTAGATTCAGAAGGTATGATCCAAGGATCATCATTAACAATGGTTCCTGATGAAATCATATGAATGGTTGCAGTAGAAGACGATGCGTTGATAGGAGGGAAAGGAAAAGTGCCCAGTAAACCGGAATCTTTAACTAACCCTACACCAACATCCTTATAAGGGATCTGAATGCTCTCAGCAGAGGCTGAGTCGGATGAAAAGTATGACAACTAGTCTATAGTTACGATCTTTCCATTATGAGGGAATTTTATAAGCCGAAATACCGATGAGACAATAGCTGTCATAGCGTAAGACTAACTACGACCCAAGAGAAGGTTGTAATCTAGAGGGGCATCAACCACATCCACATCTAGATTAACGGTTTTACCTTCAACCCCTATAGGTAGATCATGTAAAATGCCGAAAGGATGAAACCCATAGCCATCAAAGGCCTTAAGTATCGTCGGGGATTGATTTAGTGACAGAGAACCAAGCGATCTCCAACACTGTATTGACGTAATGCACATGGAAGCTCCCTCGTCAATCATAGTCCTATGAAAAGGTTTGTTTTTTACTATCACTGGAATCTGGATAGCCATTTGATGAGGTAAACGCGGTGCACTATTTTCTAGATCAAATATTATAAGGTTCAGGTCCTGAACGTCAACAGCTCCTATAGCCGACAAAAGTAATTTGCGCTGTGTTGGACATGATTGCAGTACTTCCAAAGCCGACATTGCTGAGAGTGAAATAGCTAAATCCTCAACAATGTTATAGTTCCGAGCTGCTCTCGCATGTGGATTGAAAGCAGACTTTCGAAGTATACCCTTGGCGGGCGGTTTGATTACTAAGTCTGGATTAGGTTTCTCGATCTGTAGTGGATTGGAACCGGGAGCTGAGGTTGATGGATTTGAATGAGAAGATTCTGCTTCTTTACCATCAACAGGACTTTTACTGCCATAATCTTGCGATCGAGTCGCAATCCTAACATGGGACATCATTAATATGGGTTCTTCATTGGCACTGGAGGATGAACCTATCATCTTACTGTCTTGAGCTAGAAAAGGATCCTTCAGGACAGCAGGAGTTTGGGAACCTTTGACAATTTTTGCAATCTCTGCACGATGAGGGCAGTCTCTCATATAATGGTCTTCATCACAGATGAGACACGGATAACGAGGTTTGTGTTTTTCATCAGTGGGTTTCGCTTTTTCGAGTTTCTCTTTTTAATTTTTATCTGTTTTATTCTTCTTCTTCCCTTTCTTCTTACCACCGGTTTTTTATTTAGCTGTAGATGACTCCACAACGTGAATATCGGCGGAAAGTTCCGCGGAAGACTCTCCTGTCGGGGAATCTGGCAAGGTTATGATAGGAGAAGAATTCTTGGAAGACTTCTTCTTACTTTTGGTATTTACCGTATCAATAATACCATCAGCGGCATGAGACCCTGAAGGAGCAACAGCGATTTGATTTTGTTTGGGTAGGTCGGGGATCTCCTTGTGTAACATACCTGACTGAGTATAAACTAATTCAAGGTATTGTGCTTGAGCAATGACTTGCTCTTCAGTAACTACTCCAGCTTTAGCTACATCCTCAGTGATCTTGGGCAATAAAGATTTTACAAACCATTCAGCTAAGATCTGATCCGGGATATAAACTTTCACTAAACGTCATCGACGTCTCCATTCATGGATATGATCTGAAATGTAAGTGGACGTTGACTGCTTTAACGAAGTTAATAGTTCCGTTCCATTGTCATATCTGATTGGCAACTGAAAATGAGTTAAAAACGAGGTAGCTAACTGACTAAAGTTATAAAAAGTGGCTCGCGGTAACTCGATGTACCATTTGGCCGCAAGACCAATTAGAGTGCATTGGAAAAGATGTAAACGAATGGAATCATCTGAAATGGAATTAGATGCACACCAGAGGTGATAAGTCATCACATGGTTCAACGGGTCCTCTCCTGGCTTACCTTCGAATTTAGGGATATCACTGGGCAACTTATGCGGCATTGGCAGCCAATACTGAAGATAGTTAATTGGATCGTTCGTAAGACGCGTCAAGTTAGGCAAGTCCAAAGTTGCGATAAACAGTAACTGACGATTAGGGTCCCTAAAACTCGGGGTCTGCAGACCAGCCCCAGAAGGAGGATATCCAGGATAACTAGGAATGGGAATCGCATTTGGGATATTTTGACCTCCTGGAAAACCAGGATTAATCGGACCATACTGGGGTTGCTGAGGTTGTTGATATGTATACCCAGGGTACAGTTGATACTGATAGGTTGGCTGCTGCGCAGCAAGACTGTATTGGTACTGTCCTTGGTATGGAGGTTGATTAAATTGAGGTTGAGAAGTGACAACCATACTTCCTACAGGCATATGAACCGAAGTCTGGACCGTGGGTCCAGACTGAGGTAAAGATGTCTGTGGAGTAGATACAGGGACAGTAGAAACCGGAGCTGTCGATACTCCAGAAGAAGGTGGGGTAGATGGAGTAGATGTTGAAGTAGTTGCAGCAGGCATTTGAGGTGGAGTACGAGGCATACTAGGCCCAGACTGAGAAACTACAGAAGGTGCCTAAGTTTGAACAGTAGATTGGACAGGTTGCTGAGATGGACCAGAAACCAAGGGTTGTCCAGGTTGAGATGACGACTGCACATTCGGTTGCGAGATCTGCTGAGATGGATCCCACACTAAATTCGTTCCAGGGTATGGACCCATAACAAGTTGAGGATATTGAGGACCATAACCGAGTTGAGGGTAGGGTTGATAATATGATTGACCAGAAGGCGGTTGGTAACCTTGAGATGGGTACTGACCTTGGGGTTGATAACCCTGAGGCACGTACTGATACTGGGGTTGACCTTGAGATACATATTGATATTGAGGTTGATTTTGAGGTGCATATGGATACTGATGTTGACCTTGGGGTACATATTGATACTGAGGTTGACCTTGGGGTACATATTGAGTCTGGGGTTGACCTTGAGGAATGTACTATCCCATAGGTATGTACTGTCCTTGAGGTTGTCCCCCAGACGCAAACTGAGTACCTTGAGGTTGCCCCCCAGGCATATACTGGGTACCCTGAGGTTGCCCCCCAGGCACATACTGGGTACCTTGAGGTTGAGAACATGACATCATTAGAATATCTTCTACACTCAACGGTTTAGTACCACTACTTCCAGTTAACAACTTCTGTTCGATAGGTTGAGGAGATGCTCCCGAAAAAGTACCAGAGATGGACTGATACCAAGCGGGAACAGAAGGACCGCTGTACAAATGGGCTTCCGGAGATTGAGAAAACATGGATGACGGGCTAGACATATTCAATACAAGATAGTAATCTCTAGGTGTTGGGTGACAAAAAATACGAGGTGGTGAAAAGCTTAGTCCCGGATTTTCCAAAAGATTAGTCAGTGAACGGTACCAAGCATTGCTCCTAGGTTAGTCAGTCTACGGGAATGCGCTGGTAATTCAGCCACAGTTAAAGACTTTTAACTACTTCACATGCAAACAAAGTAAAATCTCAATGAAAACCACCTAAAGCCTCTAAAGAACCAAACAAATTGAATCACACGTCTAAAGAATCTAGGAGATCAATCACACACAAACAGTAACTTTCCGGATCGAAAACACTAGTTGGTGATGAAATCCAACGTCACAGAGTTCGATACAGAAATAGTGGTTGGAACAGCTACCCCGGCAACCTACTTAATGAATAGACTGGCACAAGTTTCTCCACTTAACCATCTTGAGTGAAGAGAACCCCCCCAGAAAATTCAAGTGAGTCTAACCGACGTCTGCTCCAGGTACAGTGGGATCTTCCCGCCACCATCACCTTAGGAAGAATCTTATAGAATATGGTCACTATGTTTACCAACAAAAACAAATATACCTGGGGGAACAGTCTACGATCTGATACGCACGCAAGGGCAGAGTAGTAAGATCAATCCCCTTGAAGGCTCCTCGACATAATCCGAGGTTTACCAACAAGTGACCCCAGGCTCCTCGACAATGGTTAATCCGAGGTTTACCGTTTTGTAATACGTGAATATCTGGCGTCGTTTTCCCAATTGAAGGAAGGTTGATTCCCACACTGGTTCGGAACGATCTCGGTTGCTTCTCCTTTAAGAGGAGCTTTCCCAGATCATAGATGCAACAATGGATTTCTCTCCTCTGTAAGATAACAGCTACTGTTTGTTTACTGTCTTGGAAGAGTTAATTACTCCCTACTCCAAGAACACTAGCCAAGCTATCTTGGTTGTAATTAGAGCCCTAGAAACAAAAATTTGGCTTAGCTTTCGATTTACTTTAAGCGTTTATTTTTATTGTTTTTTTAAGTCAAGAGTGGATGGAGATGAAACTCGTTGGTGTAAAGACTCGACTCAAAATCACTACAAAAATGCACTTAAGATGATTAAGCAATATTTTCTCTTCAATGAACTTCTAGCTAGGAAAGAGTTGGAGAATGCAAATACTTGTAAATAAAAATCTTTCTTAACAAACAAATCAAAAGAAGAGTATTTGTTCCAATGCACTCAAAACGACACAACTAGTTATTTTGCACAAAAATTTTCCTTTTCCTTCAAATTTTCAAATGCTACGAAAACAAATCTTTTTCAAAAGAGATTTTTATATTTTATAAAACATTTAAAACTATGACTAAAGCAAATCTTGAGAAAGCTATGAATAAATCAAACTTAAGATCTACAAACTATGAAAACCTATTTGAAGTAAAAGCTCACAAGATGTCTTATCGAGGATGTTTTACTTGGCTATAAGCAAACCAAGGACCAATTTGTCCGGAATCACAAATAAGTCAAGAACAACCAATTTTGTTTTCTTTTTTAAAATGAAAATCCAAACTTTCAATCACAAGCTTTTCGAAGTTTTGTAAAGAGAAAACTAAAAACGAATTCCTCAACGAGGGGAGATTTCATAAATGGTCAGACTCATAAGAAGGCGGGTAGACACTAAGGTGATCTAAAGTCCCTAAAGCTTCTAAGCTCAAATCCACTACACAACCAAATCGAAAAACAAACCCAACAAGCAAAACTCCTAGGAATTTCACCTAAAACCCTAACACCAATGAAATTAAACCAAGGAAAGCTTTCAACAAGTCACATGCAGGTCTGGGCAGAGGATAACAACTACTAAACCAAAATGAAACTAATTTAAAGAGTAAAATTCAAAATTTTCAAAATTTTAGCAGGGTACGCAGGTTCAGATTTTACACAGGTGCTTGTACGCTCTGTGTGCAAAGTAAAAGTGCGTACAGATACGCACTGTGATACAAGCACAGACTGTGGACTTCTCCTAAAGTAATGAAAAAGAAAAAACAAACCTAGATCCACTAAATCCACCCAATTCCACACATAACAAGCCAAAAACAGAAACAAAAAGGCAAGTTTCTCAGGTCAAAGAAGAACAAGGAAAACAATCAAGTCCCCAGCGGAGTCGCCATTTTGTCACG
Source organism: Pinus taeda (assembly GCA_000404065.3). Classification (NCBI taxonomy): domain Eukaryota; kingdom Viridiplantae; phylum Streptophyta; class Pinopsida; order Pinales; family Pinaceae; genus Pinus; species Pinus taeda. The sequence goes on along the minus strand of APFE030480386.1, from coordinate 7,185 downwards.
CAGAATGAGTTGATCTTGTGGACAAGATAGACCTTCCTAGAATCTAAAGAAGACCTAATGACAAGCAAACCAACCAAACATTATCTTTCTCTAAATGTGTTTTTATAAATAATGGCAAACAAGTGTGTTTAATGCCTACCTTATGTCCAACGCAAGTTTGGGGATGCCCTCGCTTCTTTGATCCAAATGAGTTCCTTTGTCGTGAACCTGCAAACAGAAACAAGGCAAACAAATTAAATAGCACCTGAAAAGCCAATATCATAAAACATATTTAACATGAAAGTCAAGGAATCCATGAAACAAATAACATGAGATACTTGTTGAGAAAAATGAGTCTGATTGTACTAATTCAAAAGAAGAAGAACTTTACAACCTTTGCCTTGACGCTGTACAAGCTCCTCCCAGGGTCCAACAAGAAGTCTCCTCTACTTTGACAAGTTTCACTCACTCCCAATGAAGCCAAAAAGGT
>APFE030480384.1:0-10734 GCA_000404065.3 Pinus taeda | reverse complement strand
TGCGTGGAAAAATTGTGAAAATTGAGTCTCAAAGTGACACATGTAATTCCCAAAATGTAACGCCTGTGTAAAAAACAAGATACCTTTATGTAGAATATATCATTCTTAAAAGAATCCTCTCTCAATTTTTGAAAATTCTTCTCCATCTGTTGGGAATCCACGCCCAAAAATCATGGCTAAAAGAGGAAATGACGAAATCTAGAACATAGGTTGTAAAGATTCATTTGAGTGTTCCAATATATGAAACCTGTTACAAAATTGAAGGAGGTTTTTGTTATTTAGATCGTTTTTGACAAAAAAATCTTTTGGTTTTTCAGCATTCATCTCCATTTGGTCAGAAAATGATTTTGAAGCTAACTGCTAAAACAGTAAAAAAACGTAGCAAATCCCCTGCAACGAAAATGCAACAAGTTCATCCTTTGCATACTTCTGACAATCTCCTGTACTTCTTGATGGGACTCCAAATTGGACAAAAATTAAGGCCCATCTAGCCTTTCTTAGGAACACGAAGGCTATATTAAACCTCTCCTTCTACACTTAATAATTTTTTTAGCTTTATTATGTTCATTTGGAAGGTTTGTGGATAATTGCATATTTGTGCCTAATATTATTTATTTTTGTAGAGTATTATGAGATTATTGGGCAAGTTATAAAGATTTGGAGCAGAAAATAATTTAGGGACTTTCTCCCTACTACAAAATGATCAATATTGGATAATAAATCAACAAGATATTATGAAACCATTGACAAATTCTGGAGCTCCAGTGATCGAGAAAATCTAGGAATGTGTTCCCTATCATTTAATGCAAATTCCTAGTGCTGGGACGCAGATCCACTATTTGAGGGATTTTGGAGGGGAAAGGTTCCTACTTTCAAGGAGAATTCTTCTTCACCATTTTGTATAAGGGCCAATTTGAATTTACCTCTAGGGGTTGGTTTTTCTTAGTCTTCTTGTGGAGAAAACTTGTATTTTTGTAGCTCCACTTTCATTTCTTGTAGGGATGTAATTGCATTGATGGAAATAATGAAGTTTGGTACAATTCTTATATTCTAAATCTTGGTCTCCATAATAGGACTCTGAGTTTCCTTAGGCTTGGCCATCCCAGGAGCCTCAGAGCCATTTTGTATAATTTACTTTTTTTCTTTTCACTTCTTATTCACATGCATCTCTTGTTCTTTCTTTTAACTATTTCTGCATTTAGTATTGATGATTTCTTGTTGTAGGATTGGGCTAAAAGGTTGAATTAAGTTCTTTGGAAATATCACAATAATGATTTCATCATTGGAAAAATTTTTGAAGGTCGTAATAATCATTGAGCTACTTGGATTAGTTTGCTTATTTCCAAATCTAAATTTTTGGAAGTCCCTTGTGGCAGATAGTAGTAATTTTCTGCTATTTTTTAGAACATGCTAATGAGCTTCAATTGAGTTGATACCACTTGCATTAGATCATAAAAACTTTTAGGTTAATAAAAAAAATTAGCTCATTGCATTTTCACTTGATTAGATTAGACATTTGATAGATTAACTAGTTCACTAGTTCTCGAATTTCTAGATTTTAGACTAGTAATTTTTTTCTATTTTTTAGCATGTGTTAATAGGGGTATTTTTGAGTAATTCCACTTGGAATGGAGACCTAATAAATCCCATTCAATACAAAAAAATTGCCATCTAATTTGGATTTTATTGGCTTAGTCATTCGATGAATTATATCTTCCTGTAGCAAATCTCATAACCTCTTGTAGTAGCATGTAATTTCCTGCAGCAGCACTTGTAACTTCTTGTAGCACTCTTCTAGCACGTATATACTTGCCCATATTTTGTCAAAAATCTTGGTTTTTGTCCCTTAGGGTTGAATCATGACCCCTAGGCTCTAAATCCATGATTGAGGAAGAATAAACACCAATTAGGACATGCCCTTTTAAAAAGTAGATTAAGTCTATTTATTTGAATTCATGCTCTTATGATTTCAATTACAAATCGTTGTTCTTGCCTAGGATTAATTTATTTTCAAAGTAAAATTTCCATTTATGCAATTAGTTTAGGATTTGATTTCATTACATTCACTCCATTACATCATGACAACGAAAGAATGACACATTGTATGATGCACATATAGCGTCGATATCTCTTAAGCTTGTACGAACCCCCGGTTGATAATTAAAATTGGTAGCCTTAGGAGTTGCAACATTCTTGTTGCAAAAATGAGGCTCGTCACTTTTTGGCGTCATTGTCGGGGAGGTGTTAAAGTATGTATTGTTTTCTTCCCTAGTTGATTAATTTCTTTTTACTTTCTGCATAAACAAAAAAAAATTCTTTAGGCATGTTTCATTTCAAGAACAAAAAATTGCATTGCATTAGCATTCTTATTCAGAAAATTCTCTAACACTAAACCCCCGATTTGATCATGTGGTGCAGTAAGAGCCACATAACCATTCATTTTTGTAGGTAGAAGAAGAGGTGATAGAGAAGGTAAGAGAAATGGACAGAGATGATGACAATGAGGAAGATCCTCTTGGATTTTCCATTCAAGATATTGATGTTAGTGTGCACATGAAGAAAATCCCTCCATATTTTTCTCCAAAATTTCATGGTCTAAAGTCAGAGGATCTGGAAACCTTTCTCTTTGAATTGAAAATCATTTGTAGATCTTATGGTTACTTACTGAACACTCAAAAATTGAAATTGTTTCTGGCAACATTGAAAGATGGAGCTCTTAGATGGTTCATGAGTTTACAGACTAATTCAATAAGATCGTGAAATGGTATGTAAAGGATATTTCTAGAAAAATATAAATATCATGATCTTAAATAATAAATATTTAGAATGAATCAAAAAGAGGATGAGAGCCTTGACGATCTAATAGAGAGGTTCATGTATAAAGTTAAGAGGGAAAAATTACATCATTTAGGATATTACACATTAAAAATCCTCTTACTTAGAATAATTAGGGATGAGTGGATTGATCTCCTTGATCTCATGAGTAGAGGTGATGTATACCAATTATCATTTGAAGAAATTTGTGAAACATGCAAACACATATCAAGAAGAAGGGCAAGGGTAAGTAAATCAACATCAAGATTGGTAAGTCAAGTTGAACTTGGAAATTTGCTTAATAAATTTAAAACAAATATTCTTAGCAATCTAAGTGAACAAGTAGAAATGATAAGAATGGAAAATGTGCAAAAATAAGATGTTGATATTTCTGGTGTCCATGCAGAATCACATGTTGTTAAATATTGTCCATCATTACCAAGGTTGAAGGAAGTTTACCAAGAGGACAATGGAAAAAGTCAATCACTAAAGAAGCTATGTTATGTAGCTCCAAGAGGACCATGGCAACCTAGTTAAACTGGTATGATGAAAGAGCCTAATTCACAATTGCAAGCTTATGCACATCCATCTCAAAGTAATTGGAACACACCCTTTCCTTTGCAAGCTTGGTCATCTCAACCCCAAAACTAATCTTGGCAACAAGGTTGGAAAGAACCATATGGGATAAATCCACAGTATCCTCAATATTCTCCTCAATATCCTCCATACCCAACTCCACCTTATCCCTACCATCCACCTCCACCACAACCACAACCCCAACCACATCCATCTCAAATATCCACTCCCACTCAACGACATGTACCACCATTTCCAAACCCACACAAGGAAGTAGCTCAGCCCACTTACAATGCTAAGGCACAACACTTCCAAACATCTCCTCTTGATCTAAATGGTATTCATCTTAGCTCAAGAAGAGTATAGCAAAAAATAGATTCTCTTGATGTCATTGAAGGGTAACATTCAGAAAAATAAGATTCAAATGAGAAGACCAAAGGATCATGGGTTGCACTTCATGGAGAGAAGACATCAGAATCAGAGATTGAGGGAGTTACATCATGTTTACCATCAAATCATCTATGTGTTCACGGGAATGATCAATAAAAAGAAGAAGATTTGAATTTCATGGAAGAAGAAGACATCCAAGATAATCCAAATCAATAAGTGGACCAGGGGCATCACAACTATATTGAAATATGGTTCCAGAAAATTGTTAAGTTGAAGCAACACACTCTTCTTCAATTTTTTTTTATCTCATCTCAGTCAAAGTAGTTGGTGGCTCACATTCAGGTACATGTCAAAGCATATGTTTCAAACCTACACATGATTTCATTTGTCATTCTGTTATGCAAGTGGATCCATTGCAAGTATTCCTACACTTGAAAATGATTTTGTTTTTTCAAGTAAAGTAGGATAGAAAAAGAAAGAGTGAAAAAAAAAGAGAAAAAGATAAAATATCAGGGGAAAACTCATTTGAGACACCTTAGATCGACTCATTGATTGAATATCTCTGTGAGGTAGTCAATGGGTTGGAAAAAAGTGAAAACAGAAAAGATCTTAGGTGAAAACCTCCTTTGAGGCGACTAGGAAGACCTACTAGTTGAAAACCTCATTGAGGCAACTAGTAGGCCTAAGAAAAGAGAAAAAAATAAAAAAAATGAAAAAAAAAAAATTATTTGCTCCATGTATCTCTCTCATGAATGCAGGTGCTCTCCAACCTTTGCAAGCAACAAGAACACTTTAGCACCAAAAGAAAAAGTTGGCCAAAATTCTAGTCAAAAGAAGTCAAACTTGGACTTTCTCCTCCTTTTCTCAGATGCTCCAGAAGGACCAAGGTCATATCAATCCATTACCCTCATCTATTTCCACCAACCACCCATCATTCCCAAAATTTTCTCATTCATTTTCCTCGTTGTCCTAAAATGCTACAGGAGAGCTCTGTTTTGCTGAAGGAAGCCAAAATACACAGAGAATAAAATTATTTTTGTCATATCTTGAAAACCCTGCATCCATTTGTCGAGTTGTTTCAGGAAGAGATGCATATGGATGATGGTAACATGCCCAAGCAATTTCAATAAATTTTGTTGCACACTTTTCAAGAAATCGACCTCCATCACCTACAGTCATTTTTTCTTTCTTGATATATGTGTATCCATTTTCTGAGTTGTTTCATGGGAAGATGCATATGGATGATGGTAACATGCCCAGGTGCACACTTTTTGAGAAATCGACCTCCATCACCTACAACCATTTTTAAATTTCTCGATATTTGTGTATCCATATGCCAAGATTTTGAATGGGGAGATGTATAGAGATGATGGAAACATGTTCACCAAATTTCAGGTCAATCCAATATATCATTTGATAGATATGCATAAAATAATTGTGCTACAAAAGGTTGTCCTAAAATGCTACAAGAAGTTCTAAATTGTTACAGGATGGCTAAGAAGAAGCTACTAGAAAAAATATTATTGGAGAAATGGGTCAAAAGGTCATGTTTTCTTTAGGGAAGGTTGATATAGGTCCACCATAGCCTCATCATTCATTTTCCACTCCACTTGACCTCTTCTCCAATCACATTTTCATCCATGTCCATGAAAAATATTCATTTTCACCCATTCTTCCACCGCTTCCACCACAAAAAAAACCCTTTGATCCTTGTCAAAAGATTACTCATGAATTACCAATATTTTTAAAGGTATCATTTGAAGGAAATAATGATCCTAGGAGGGTTTATTTGACTACTACAGGAAGACACACAGTCTTGTTGCAGTCTACACAAGCCCTCTAGAACCACAATCAAAACCACTTAGAAGCACCATAATGAAGAATTGACCAACATGAAGCATTGAGGGATCATATCCTCAATCTTGGGCAACCACAAAATTTTTGTAGGGCTACTATAGGGTCACTAATCATCTTAAACAATAATAACTTGATCCACCATCAAGAAGACCCACAGTGAATACTTCGATCAGCCAAGCACATTTCCAAAGAAAAATTTCAAAGCAAAGCCAATGCATAGAAAAAAATCATAACAAGATGACACCTCAAGAATCCAAAAAATCATTCATTACCTTTGTTTAGAAGTAGCATGCAACCACTGAAGGATCATCACATGCAGCTTCAATATCATTAATAGTAGCTTCAAGACCACCAAATGCAACTTCAACATTGACATATCAATAGCCTCAATATCACCTATAGAAACACATCAAGGGTAAGGCTCAAGTATGCAATCCTTTAAACCTTTCCTACAAACTTATTTTAGCTTGAAAAACGTTGCACGTGTATGAAGGAAAATGTTTTTTATAGCCAAAATGAGTAGCAGAGAAACCTCGACTTTATCTAGCAAATAACTTCACCTTTCCACCAACACATGCACATGTGTGGGAGAGTGGGAGAGGAACAAGACAAAAGTGAAGAGGACTTGAGAAAGTGGGTTAAAATCATTTAGTAGTGATGGAGGACAAGGAGTGCAAAAGGATAAATGACATCCAACTCAATATCAAAGCACTTTGAGTTTATTTTGCGTGCAATGAAAAAAAAATAAAGAGAAAATATTTTGAAAAAGAATAAAAATAATGAAATACAAACAATGAAAAATAAATATAAAAGAAAAAAGGTGGACCCACGACCTCTTGGCATGCAAATATTAGTTTCCATAGGATTCAGGTTGTGTGCAGCTCACGTACTCACCACTCTCCATCATCCCAGTAGCTCAAAAATCAAATTCGGCCTCTCTCTAGATTGTTACTGGAAGACTGTTATTGCTATAGGAAGATCCTATAGCACTACAGGAAGGCCGAGAAACTGCTATAGGAAGCTAATAGAGTGCTACAGGAAGGGAAATTTTGCCCATAACAATCACTAAAGCCTTGGGGAGCAAGGAAATATTCAAAGGAAATGGAAAGGGTGCAAACAAAAGATAAGGGGGTAAGATGATGGGATTTCACTTGAATTTGCAACCAATTTACAAGATCCAAGTGGCCAAGAAGATGATCCAAAAGCAAGGTGTTGCCCTAAAAAATAGAACTCTTTACAGTTGAAGAATCACTTGAGAGAAAGAAGCAACCTCAACCTACATTAGGGTTCCTTGGGAAACTAAGATAGGGAAAAAACGTAGTAGCAAGAAGAGAAACATAAAGAGCATCAAATATACCAAAAAACAAATCACGAAACATGTTAGCATACATGAAGAACAACATGGCAAGGAGGATGGATAGGTTTCTCAAAGGATGAGCAACAATTTTAGTAGGGGGTTATGATGGGTCTCCAATTAGACAAACATGAAGGCCCATCTAACCTTTCTTAGGCACATGAAGGCTATATTAAACCTATCCTTATACACTTAAAAATGTTTTTTAGCTTTAATATATTCATTGGGAAGGTTTATGGATAATTGCATATTTGTGCCTAATATTATTTATTTTTGTAGGATATTGTGAGAATATTGAGTAGATTATGAAGATTTGGAGGAAGATATAATTTAGGGAATTTCTCCCTACTACAGGAGGATCAATATTGGATAATAAATCAACAAGATATTATGAAATCACTAACAAATTCTGGAACTCTAGTGATTGAAAAAATCTAGGAATGTGTTCCCTGTCATTTAATGCAGATTCCTAGTGTTGGGAACCAAATCCACTATTTGATGGATTTTGGAGGGGAAAGCTTCCTCTTTTCAAGGAGAATGATTCCTCATCATTTTGTATAAATACCAATTCAAATTTTCCTCTAGGGGTTGGTTTTTCTTAGCCTTCTTGTGGTGAAAACTTGTATTTTGTAGCTCCACTTCATTTCTTGTAGGGATGTAATTGCATTGATGGAAATAATGAAGTTTGGTACCATTTTCAGCTTCTAAATCTTGGTCTCCTTCATAAGACTCTCAGTTTCTTTGGGCTTGGCCATCCTAGGAGCCTCAAAACCCTTTTGTATAATTTACTTTTGTTATTTTCACTTCTTATTCACATGCATCTCTTGTTCTTGTTTTTCCTATTTCTGCATTTAGTATTGATGATTTCTTGTTGTATGATTGAGTTAAATGGTTGAAGTAAGTTATTTTACAGGATCACAAGCATGATTTAATCATTGGAACAACTTTGGAAGGTCGTAGTAATCATTGAGCTACTTGGATTTGTTTGCTTATTCCTAAATCTAAATTTCTGGAAGTCCCTTATGGCAAATAGTAGTAATTTCCTGCTATTTTTTAGAACATGCTAATGAGCTTCAATTGAGTTTATTCCACTTGCATTAGATCATAAAAACATTTAGGTTAATAAAATAGTTTACCCCATTGCATTTTCACTTTATTAGGTTAGGCATTTGGTAGATTAACTAGCTCACTAGTTCTCGAATTTCTAGATTTTAGACTAGTAACTTTCTGCTATTTTTTAGCGCGTGTTAACAGGGGTATTTTTGAGGTATTCCACTTGGGATGGAGACCTAAGACATCCTATTCAATAAAAAAAATTGTGTCATCCAATTTGGATTTTATTTTCTTGGTGATTCAGTGAATTATATCTTCATGTAGCAAATCTCGTAACTTCTTGTAATAGCCTATAACTTCCCGTAGCAACACCTGTAACTTCCTGTAGCACTCTTCTAGCACATATATACTTGCCCATATTTGCTCAAAATGTTTGGTTTTGGTCCCCTGGGGTTGAATCATGACCCCTAGGCTCTAAATCCACGATTGAGGAAGAATAAACACCAATTAGGACATGCCATTTTGAAAAGTAGATTAGGCTTATTTATTTGAATTCATGCTCTTAGGATTTCAATTACAAATTGTTGTTCTTGTCTAGGATTAATTTCTTTTCAGAGTAACATTTCCATTTATTGTTGCACATATACTGTTGATACCTCTTAAATTTGTATGGACCCTGGATTGATAATTAAAGTTGGTAACCTTGGGAATTGTAGCATTCTTATTGCAATATTGAGGCTCATTACTTATGAATGTGTCAAGCAGGTGGAAGATAACCCTTGAATTATGAAATACCTATCAGAAAATATTTTTCCAAATTTCAAACATCCCTTCTTGAAAATCACCACCTACAACAAAAGTGTAGCAACAAAGCGCAGTGAATTTCATTTGCATGGGTTTGACCAAGCGTTGAAATATTTGACAGAAAAATAGCTGGTAGGAGATGTTTATAACCTCACGAACCCTCTTTGAAACTCCACTTTTGAAAAGAAGTGAAAAATCATTGATTTTCTTCATATCTTATATTTTTTGAAACTTATGCAGCAGAAAAAACATAGTTACAGATCAAACAAGAAAATGACCTAATACCCGTTTTTTGAGGTAGCAAAAAATTGCTTGATTTTGAAAAATGGTGATTCAAAATACACTTTTTATTTGGAGCATATTTTTGCCACTTTAAATTTTTTTATGTATCAAGTATGAACATTTTTTTAAATGTTAATGATTTTCAAGCTGATTTTGAAAAGTTTTGATGTAGCATCAACACATTTTTTTAGAGGGCTTACTTTTGCCACTTTAATTTTTTTTTTTTTTTTGCGTGGTTCACGGACACCTTCGGTCAACAAGTGGTGCTACGTCCACTGGAAAAATCTGGGCTGACGCCCCTCGGCCTATTACAAGCCCTAACCCCAAGAGCTTTCGGGATTTGATCCTATGACCTTTCATCTGGCGAGGCCCCGACTTGACTGATTGAGTTAACCCTTGGGGCTACCACTTAAATTTTTTTATGTATCAAGTGTGAACATTTTTTTTGTTAGCGATTTTCATCTTGATTTTGAAAAGTGCTGATGAGCATCAACCCTATTTGTTTAAAGGGCTTAATTTTTACACTTTAAATCTTCTAATAAATTAAGTGTGGATAATTTTTTAAATGTTGGTGATTTTCATATTAGTAATAAGACATTAAAAAAAACAAAAAAAAATTATAAAAATGTAAAAAAAAGAAAAAAACTTTTTTATTATATATATAATATAATTAATTTAAAAAAAACCAAATTAAACCAAAAAAAATTTAAAACTTTTTTTTTAAATTAAAACAAATAAAAAAATAAAAACCTCGTTAGGAAATATTATATCAACTTACTATATTATTAAATTTAAAAAAATATATAGTTAAATTATTTTATTATAATTATTAGAAATACTATTTCAAGTACGATTTTATTTTTCAAAATAAAAAAAACCAATAATTTCTAGAATAAAAACAACACAATTCAAAACATATTAAATATTGAAAACAAATGAAAAAAAAAATCAATAAATTAAAAAAATTAAATTAAAATATATTATATGTATGTTAAAAACAATTAGAAATTATATTAAATAATAAATAATTATATAAAAAAATAAAAAATAAAAAAATAAATATTCAAATCATATATCATATTAAAAACAATAGAAAATTATATTAAAAAATAAAAATTATAACATTATATAAATAAATAATATATAAATAAATATAATAAAATAAATATTCAATCATATTAAAAAATCAAAAACAGATTTATAAAAACAAAATATTTCCAACAAATTATATATATTATATAGACAAATTAAAAAAAATAAAATTTAAATTTAAAAATTAGAAAAAATAAATAATATTAAACATTAAACATATAGAAAAACAATTAAAAATAAAAAAATACCACACCTCCCTCTCCCCCTCAGCCCCATCCCTTCTCCTCTCTCCCTCTCCCTCACCCCAGCCTCAACCCGCTCCCCTCTCCCTCACCTAGCCTCACCCCCGCTCCCCTCTTCCCTTCCCTTCCCTCACCCCCCCTTCCCGGCTCCCAACTAGCGGCCGATTCCAGGAATCGACCTGTGGCCTCCGGGCCGCTAGCTGTGGGCCGGGAAGGGAGGTGTGTGACGGAAGTGGGGGGGGTGTTAGGGCCTAGATTTCCGGAATCGAT
>APFE030480382.1:31884-79097 GCA_000404065.3 Pinus taeda | reverse complement strand
CATGATCAAAAGAGGTCCTCAAGAGACAGTTTTGGAATACTGTGCTAGGTTTAATAATGTATATAATGCCATACCTCAAAACCTAAGACCTCCCCTGGATTTGGCCTTATATAAATTCCCAGATGGATTTGACCCAGACATGGCCTACCAATTAAAAGAAAGAGCCCCTCAAACCGTCGAAGAAGCTCAGAAAGTTGCTGTAACAGTTGAGGCAAACCTGATTGCTAAGAGGAATAGGGCTAAAATAGAAAAGAGAGTTGCCTTTAAGGAAGAGCCCTCAACCTTAGACCAAAAGTTGGATGCAATAATTTCTGGCATGAAAAGGTTAGGTGACAGGGTAGATTCTGTGGAAAGAAAATCTTCATGGGAAGCACTGCCAAATCCTCCTAACAGGAATCCAAACTTTAGAAGGAACCAAAATCCTAGTGGGAGCAAAGTCAACAATGATCCTGAAATAAGGCCTCCATTTCAAGAAAACTATGCTGAAACATCCACATTAGAAGAACAAGCAGAGGACACTCATATCCACTTAATGGGTCTTGACAATAAGCACCAAGTCTTCTTGAGTCAAGAGGATCATGATGAGGAAGATAGTAAACAGTTTCAGACAAAGTCAGGGGAATCATTTGATTTCAAACAAGGCTATGACACTGCTGTTTATGAGGTTCATAAACAGTACAAGCTAGGAGCAGGACTGTAAATGTGGCACAACCTGAGAAAACCAAGGATAAACTACAGCCCAAAAGTGCCATAGTAACTGAACCAATGAATACAACTGATTCACTCACCAAAGAAATAATTATTGAAGATATCACTGAACTAACACCGAATTCACCAGCTACATCATTTGAATATTCTAACCCAAGCAAAGGGCCTCAAGAGGTGATGGACAAGCATAAGCCCCAGAATCAAGAGGAAACCTTACCAGATAAAGAAAGGGGGCTCGCCCATAGTATTAAAATACAAACTGAAAAACCCTTTGACTTGGAAACCGAAATTGGAAAACTAAAAATAACCATCCCTCTGGCAGAACTAGCCAAAAATGACATCTATAAACAGCAGATTCAGAGATCTCTCCAACTCACTCAAAACAAAAACAATGTTAATGTGGACAATGTCAATGTGTTGGATGACACCCCCGAATTACTGTTTGGCCCTAAGGTTGATGGAAAAATAGCAGGCTTAGGGATCCTACCCTTTTATGTCAGCTTGCATGTACATGACAAGATATTACACAATGCAATGTTTGACTCAGGTGCATCTCATAACTTGATGCCAAAATTTGTAATGGAAAGGCTGAATTTGGATATCACTAGACCATACAAGGACCTCTTCTCATTTGATTCCAGTCAGGTCAAGTGTCTAGGCTTGATAAAAGACTTATGTGTATCCTTAGTCCAATATCGAAACAAAACAATCTTGATGGACGTTGTTGTTGCTGATATTCCACCCAAATATGGGGTGTTACTGTCAAGGTCATGGGGGGCTAAACTTCAAGGGTCTCTGCAATTAGACATGTCTTATGCTACTATCACAGTCTTTGGTCAACCCAAGAGATTGTATAGAGAGTCTTTGATGAAATACATGGTCAGTAGTACAGAGAAGCCTCAAAATTTTCCCATATATGCTGTCCATTCTGACATAGACTCATATATCCTCTTCAATGACAATATAGGCAGCAACAACAATGAAGAAGCTTAGATAATTAAAACAAATCAGCCTGCTGAACAAGAAGATCCTGATACACAAACACTGGTTGAATCAAATAATGCAAATATTCAAGATTACAAAACAAATAATTGTGTATCTAGGATATCTGAACATGATCAACAGTCAAATAAAGAAACTGCTCCTCAGAAACCAAAACAATCCCACTAAGTGAGAAGGATGTCTTGGAAGCTAGACCAAAAAATCAGCCCATACTCCAACTCACAAGTCCAGGCCAGAGAGACATTATTCAAAACCCCCTGAAAGAGGAAACTCTATGGTTCCTAGAATTTGATGGGTCAGTTAACAAGTTAGGGGCAGGAGCAGGAGTGTGGGTGCACAACAAAGAGAGCAGTCATGCAGAGGGTAGAGCCTACAGACTAAACTTCAGATGTACCAACAATATGGCTGAATACGAGGCCCTCCTACTAGGCCTCAAGTTGGTACAATCCCTACAAGTTACAAGAGTATCAATCCTAGGGGATTCGGACTTAGTCATCCAACAGGTCAAAGGCAATTTTGTTACAAAAGATAACAGACTCAGGTCTTACAGATCTGTTGCTACCGAGTTACTTAAGTCTCTTGCTAAGTTCCAGATTACCAAAGTTCCTAGGGCTCAGAACCTGCACGCTCATAGCCTAGCCATGTTTGCAAGTACTTGCAAGCTACCCTTTGACCCCCATCACCGTTTCACAGCTGAGGTAAAACACAGACCATCAGTCCCAAATAATATAAAGGACTGGCAGGTGTTTGACAATGATACACAAATCAACAATTTTCTGAATTTACAAGAAGAATTTTCAGGTCTGAAAATAGACACTGAGCCAGCAAGTCAATCACAAATACTTCAGTTAGAAAGACAATCTCAAATACATGGTGAACACAACAACCAAGTACTTTCACTCAAAACAGCCAATCAAATGCTAAATCCTACAATCTTCAACCAACACAACATTCAAGAAATCCAACAGGTTGAATATGAGGAGATACCTGAATGTGAAACTGAGGTGATACAATTAAAGAACAATTTTCTTCCAATAGGCTTAGCTCCTTTGGAAGACATTTTTGATTCCAACGATGTCCCCAATAAACCAAAATTTCAACCCCTAAACACTACTATAGAGGAGCATAACATAGGGACGGTTGAATAGCCTAAAATCATAAAACTGTCTGCTGCATTACCACCTGACCAAAAGCCCAAATACATTGACCTTTTTAAGGAGTTTCAAGATGTGTTTGCATGGAGTTATGAGGACCTCAAATCCTATGACACCTCTGTGATACAACACACCATCCCACTACAGCCAAATCAGAAACCATTCAAAGAAAAACTCAGGAGAATTAATCCTATGCTCCTCCCAGCAATGGAACAAGAGGTACAAAAAATGTTCAAAGCAGGCATTATAGCACCAATTAGAGTTTCTGATTGGGTTTCAAATTTGGTCCCCACAAGGAAGAAAACTGGGGAAATCAGGGTCTGTGTTGATTTGAGAAACCTCAACCAAGTATCACTGAAAGATAACTATCCCCTACCCAAGATGGATCACATCCTGCAGAGAGTAGTAGGTGCCTCAAGAATTTCCTTGCTTGATGGCTTTTCAGGCTTCAACCAGATCTTAGTCCATCCTGATGATCAGGACAAAACTGCATTTACAACCCCATGGGGAACCTTTAAATATGTTAAAATGCCTTTTGGCTTGAAAAATGCAGGGGCTACATTTCAAAGAGCAATGGATATTTCTTTTGCTAAAGAGATCCATGACTTTCTAGTCATTTATTTGGATGATCTCACACCTTTCTCAAAATCTGACCAAGACCATTTGAAACATTTGAGACAGATATTTACAACATGCAGGAAATATGGAATCTCTTTGAACCCCAAAAAATCCATATTTGGCCTAGAGGAAGGGAAATTACTGGGTCACATTATTTCCAAAGATGGTATCAGAATTGACCCAGACAGAATCCAGGCTATCCAGCAAATGCCCCATCCAAGGAATATAAAAGAATTACACGGCTTTTTGGGAAAAATCAACTTTCTAAGAAGATTTATCCCAAACTTGGCTGAGCTGAGCATATTTCTTAACAACATGTTAAAAAAGGATTCCAAAGTCAAATGGACAGTGGAGGCTAAACAAGCTTTTGAAAGCATCAAATTTTCCCTTACTCAAACCCCTGTCCTAACTAACCCTCAGTTTGATAGAGACTTCATCATATTCTCCTTTGCCTCTGAACATACAATTGCTGCAGTTTTACTACAGAAAGATGATCTAGGGAATGAATAACCCATTGCTTTCTTTAGTAAAGCTCTTAGAGATGCACCCCTCAAGTACCAGATCATGGAAAAACAAGCCTATGCTTTGGTCAAAGCTATTAAAGACTTTAGGATTTATATCCTGCATTCCCATATAATAGCCTATGTGCCAAGCCCAATTGTCAAAGATATACTTACTCAAGAAAACTTGGAGGGTAGAAGAGGCAAATGGATTGCAAATATTTTGGAATTTGACATAGAAATAAAACCTACAAAACTAATAAAAGGGCAGGGCTTAGCCAAATTAATGTCTGAAAAAAATTTCCAAGCCCTAGACATTAACCAACTGGACAGTGAACCAGAGCTGGCGACTCCAAAGATCAGTGTAGCCTTTGAGCAATCCCCCTGGTATTCTGATATCTTCTATGTGTTGCAAAACCTGTGTGCTCCCCCAGGGCTGTCTAGAACTAAGTGTAGGTTCTTGAAAATGAAAGCCTTAAAATTCTGTGTCATGGAGGAAAATCTGCTTTGGAAAAATCATGAGGGCATCTTGCTTAATTGTCTGATTGAAAGTGAGGCCAACAAAATCATGGAAGAGTTTCATGCAGGAGATTGTGGTGGGCATCTATATTGGAAATCCATTGTGAACAAGATACTTAGAGCTGGATACTATTGGCCCACTATTTTCTCTGATATCAAGAGATTTACCACTGCATGTCATAAATGTCAAGTGTTTGAAGGAAAGAGGCAATTGTTGCCACTACCCCTAAGGCCTATTGCAACAGAGAGACCATTTCAGCAATGGGGCTTGGATTTCGTTGGAGAAATCAATCCCTCATCTTCAGGCCAACATAGATGGATTCTGACAGCAACAGACTACTTCACAAAGTGGATTGAAGCAATCCCATGCAGACAAGCAAATGACTCCGCCATCATACAGTTCCTGGAGACCAATATCCTTGCTAGATTTGGATGCCCGGACAAAATAATAACAGATAATGCTGCTGCTTTCAGATCTAAAAAGATAATCAGCTTCTGTCACAAATTCCATATTGCTTTGGGCCATTCTACTACATATTATCCTCAAGGGAATGGTCTGGCAGAATCATCAAATAAAAGCCTGGTAAATATGATCAAGAAGATATTGGAGGAGAACAAGAAAAATTGGCACAAGAAACTTGTCAATGCCTTATGGGAAGATAGATTAAAAACCAAAAGATCAATTGGGGTCAGCCCATATGAGTTAGTCTATGGATTAGAGGCCAAGTTCCCCTCATCACTAGGGATCCCTGCTATGAAGATACTTCAAGAGAGCCAAGCTGAGCCCAATGATATGCAAAGGAGAATAAATCAGATTATATGTTTGCAGCAAACCAGAGACCAAGTTTATAACAGAGTCCAAGTCTTACAAGAAAAACTAAAAAAGGCTTTTGATAGAAGAACCAAGGCTGAGGATTTCAACATAGGTGACAAAGTTCTCAAGTGGGATTCGAGGAGGGAGAACAAAGGAAAGCATGGAAAGTTCGATTCCCTTTGACGAGGACCATTCCTCATACAAGAAGTGTAAGGAAATAATACCTACTTTCTTGAAAATCTGGATAAAACTGACTTAGATGAAGGTCCTATCAATGGCAGGATGCTCAAGCACTATTTTGACTACCTCCCATGAATGCAGCATGCCTGCTCTTGTACATAGTTTGTTGTAAATATATTCTGAATTTGTTGTATATATTGTTATCCCTAAAGCAGAAAAATGAGTTCATTTCAGGAGACATTGCAGATACTACAAAGGACTGAAATGCATCATGTATTTTCAATACATCAGTCTACATTTTGAGAAACCCAAGGTGACAAAACTCCAAGGTTTGAAAAGCAGTAGCTAAAGGGCCAAGGCATACTGACCTGCTGTTCTTGGTCTTTCAAGGAGAAAAACCATCCCCAGGTGGAGCCACTGTTGGATACCTATACCAATAGGTTTCATATTTCATGATTAGCAAATACAAAGTGCCAAATATGCTCCATTTTGCTGCTACAAAGGTTCCATATTTGCAAGAAAAGAAAAGGTGTGCATATGCCTGCATATTACAGAGTTTTGATGGATGACCCAACAGTCTAATTTGGATCATGCCATGTTTTCAATTTATGTTGTAGAATAGAGAAAGAAATCTGTCCAAACTGTTTAATCTTGGCAGATCAGTAGTTAGGTAGAGAAACTAAGGTTACCAACTGCTTAATCTGGGGCCTTGGAAGAAATAAGGGCAGTACTAGATAGGAAATGAAAGCAAAAAAGCCAATGTAAAAGAAAAGGCACACAAAGGGTTTGCAAGTCCAAGTGCACCCTCCAAGAAGAAATAAAAAATGTTAGGCAAATTAGTTGGGTAGGTAGATGGGGTTGCAGAAGTGGTGTTTCTTCCAAGGTCAACTTTGCTAAACATGTATAGGCAAAGTAACACAGTGGAGCATGACTAACTTCCTTTTTCCATTTGTATATCACTCATTACTAACAGCCCTTCACAAGTTGTGTACATAAGAGAAACTTAACGCTTTGTGATGGTTCATATGACCTTTAAAAGCCACATTTCTTGTGCAAAAATCTTTTCATTTTGATCTACTCTTTACACTAAGTTGTTTTCATGAAAACTTGGTTGTACTAATCCCCATCCATATTTTTCTCCCACACTAACAGCTAACTCTATTATTTAGCTCCCTATATTTCATTTCCCCTATTATTATAACACCATGGGGTATAAACCCCACAAAATGTATAAATATCCCCTCCTTGGCACTATAGCCATAATTTCCACTCCCTGGGAATTGAATTGACATCTGGTTAAGGTCAAGAACCCATGTTTAACCCCTTTTCTCCATTTGAACCCATCCCCCTACCCAAGTCTCCATTTTTTGCCTGAAAACCTTTAAAAGAAACCCTTTTTTGAGCCCCTTATACCATTAAAGGGCAAAAATATCATGAAAACATGCCTTTCCCTAACTTATCCTAAGGTTGATAACCAATGTGCGCCTTTTTCATATAATTTCATTAAAACCCCCTTTTCCTAAAGTTTTTCCCCATATGCCTTATATAAAAAATTTGCATGAAATACTTTGGTTTTTGCCATTTTCTAATGTTGGCAGGAAAATTTGATTTTAATAAAGAAAATCATTCTAAACTATTGAAAACCATTCATAAAGTGAAGGGTCCCGCCGGGTGCGCTTGCCGAAAAATATTATTTTATAACCCGCCCACTGACTGTTATCCTCCGTGCAACTGATTGACCCGATGACCGTCAGATCGTGGCCTTTCCAGATCTACAGCCAATAGCAATTTCGGGGGGGGGGCCCGACGTCCGACCTTTACAAAATGATGACTTTATCTGCCGCGCTGGTTCCTCTCCCGACAGCCCTCCGATCATCCGCCCGCAAATCAACGACTCTCATGGATTTCGAAAGGCCCTCGACGTCTGACAGATACCTTCCGATATCTGTCAGACGCTTGCGTCACGCGGGGACACGTGCCACTCCTAAATTCCGTCGAAACCCCCTCTGACAGATTCCTTGCCGTGCAGGAGGGGGCTCGATATGGCGACACCTGTCCTCCCACATCCCCACCCTGCTGTTACCCACGTCAATGCCACAATCGCACACCCTGTCCCCCATTCGCCCACCTGGCCTCCACCTCATCGCCCCCGTGGACCGGTCTCAAGCCGCCACATCACCTAATGACGTCCTGCTGACGTCATCCAACCCGGACCCAGATGCTGACGTCATGCTGATGTCACTCAAAAAACGCGCCAATAAAGCAAAAAGGTCATATTTTTACGGTTTTTGCGTTTTTCTGTTATTTTCTGTGAAAAAGACCTCTGCGCTATCTTCATGCACATCACGACGAACAGTCTACTAGCCTACTCCAAACCATCCGCAGAAGCTCAAAGCGCCAACCCAACTGCTATTTCGTCCCGAGCCACTGGTTAAACAGGTATTTGCCCGTCCATCTCCTCGCAAGCTGGTTTTTTCACAATTTCTTGTAAAATCCACCTGAACCAGGCATAAAACTGAAATTTTACCAGGAAACCGAGTATATCCTATCTCCCCTGAACAATTTAAGCTTGAATTACATTGGCGGAGCCATTCTTATACTTCAATTCCAGTCAAAACCCTTCCCTGTTCGCGCAATCGTGAACTCATTAACCTGCTCCTAAATTGTCAAGGGAGGTCTGTTAAACTGCATAAA
The DNA here is from genome assembly GCA_000404065.3 of Pinus taeda. NCBI lineage: Eukaryota > Viridiplantae > Streptophyta > Pinopsida > Pinales > Pinaceae > Pinus > Pinus taeda. The sequence continues at coordinate 70,908 of APFE030480382.1, read as the reverse complement.
AAGCCTTTTCAGAAAGCCCAGCACTATCCTATTCTGCTGTAAAGCAATCCTGCTACTCTGTGTTCCTCTCAATTCCATTTTCTCAGTTAGCACGCTCATCATCTCAACAAACATTTGACAGACATGGATACCCCCTCAGCATCAGTAGCCCTCAATGTTATTCCCTTGAATGCTCCTCAGAGAGAGCTGGACTGGCAAGATTTGGCAGACCTAGATTACTAAATCTCAGAGGACACCCCATCCAAATGCACATTTCACATTCATTTGTTGAATGAGCTCAGGGCTAAGCACAGAGATGGAACAGATATCCTAGGCATTTGGGAGTCCTCCCTCCCAATCTTCAAGATGCCCCAGGTCAACCAATTCCCTGACCTCATCCACTTGTGTGCTATCTGTTATGATCCTATGCAGAGGGTTGTGCTCAACCCTCAAGGTGCAGTTGTATTTTACACCACCCCTGAGGCCATCAGGGAGATGGTCCAATTCAAAGCCCAAAGGAAATTGGTTCCTTTATCCCTGCTGGACCTAATCAATCAAGGGGCTAAGATACTCACATAGGCAGAGATCCTGAAATTGAATCAGCTGTTTATTAAAAAATCTGACACAGTGCTGCATCCTCCCATCTTTGATGGCTACTTAAATCAACTAGGCCTGGACCTAGCATACATGATAAGCTCAGTGCTGGGGTATAAATCAATGGAATTCATAGAGGAAACTGTGCTAGTCATGATGACAATGTTCACCCCTGGTAAGGCCCCCATTTGCTATGTCTATGCTACATATATCTCTGACAAGATACATGAGAAATTTCTGCATTTATCCAGAGAGAGGGTGTTCAGATACACCTCATATATTTATCATCTCATTCTCTATCACCAATATGAGAAGTTCTCATTTGAAATCAAGAGAGAAGATGCAGCAGGAAACCCAAGATCAGTGGTATACTGGAGCTCAGTCTTCCACATCCTTACATATTCACCATATACATATTCTGAGTTCATAGACTTATTCATTCATCCAACATTGTCTCTGCTCTTGACAGCACCCCCTCCAAGACTCTCTGATGAAATGCAGAGGATTCTGCAACTGTCTAGTGCCTACAGCATAGGAGATTGGTATTTTTACCAGCATTTCACTGTGATTAGAATCTATGGGTGTGAGTTGCGCCCATACAAGCTGCCCAGATTTGTGCCCATGAGACTCTTTGCCTTGGAGTATTTCAGGCAATTTGGCAATGCCGACCAGGTGCACTTTGCAGGAAAGGGTAAAAAGGCACAGCTTAAAGTTAGAAACCAGCTTGGCCACTTCATCCTAAACAGAAGAGAAGGATGGAAAGAAGCAGATAGGATGTTGGAAGGCCTTGGCCTAAAACAAAGCTTCCTTTGGAAGCCCTATGACCCCAACAACTTTATATACCTGAGAAGGCAGAAATGCAAGCTCTCTAGCTATGAGCATGAGAGCATGTTCCACATTCTAAGACATGCTAACCAACCGAAGTGGAGAAGAAACACCCTAGAAGAGCTTGTGTCTCAAGAAGAGCTAGTTGAAAGGGCTAGAAGGCATTTGTTAAAAATGGCTGACTTGGAATGTCCTTCTCAGGTGCCTGCTCTACCAAATCCTCAAACAAGAGCATCTGCTTCATCCTCAGCAACACAACAAGAGGCAGTGCAGACTACCAATCAAGGGCAGAGCAAGGGCAAGGATAAAGTGATGGAGGAACAACAGGGCCAACAGGGCCACCAACAGCAGCCCCAGCAGGAACAGCAACAAACAGACCAACAGGGTCAGGACAAGCGGAAAGGAGAGGCCCAAACAGCTACCCAAGAAAAGACAACATCAATGGCGCCTCCTAGATAGGATTCCAGAGTGGACTCCTCCATCCTCCAAACCCCTCAAAGGGAGGATACTAATAGAAAAAGAGAGAGGGAAACCCCCCTCACTGAAACCTCAGACAAGCAGCAAAGGTTAAATCCCTTCTCAGAGGAGGAGATGCAAAGTATGGAGACTTCTGCCAACTCCCTGCAGCAGGAGCAAGACAAGGTAGCATTAGGAGAAGTGAGCTCCTCAGGGCAGGAACAGGGGACAACTGCAGCTATAAAAGAACAATTCAAAGAGGCCAAATGAAGGAGTGAGCCAACAAAAATTTGGCTCTATAATCACCTGTTAAATATGGCTCCTGCAAATCAGCAAAGGCTCATGTCTGCATTTGATGTGCAGGAAGGCAAGATGACCATGAGCCACTTCACTCCGACAGTGCAGCAACCACAAACAACTGCAGACTATATCAGGACTAATTTGGAAGTCCTATCAAAAGACATCCACCCCATAGATCAGATCGAGCTCCATAAACAGACGGGTGAGATGGTCTATGCCACTTTGGCAGACAAGACCTTGATTAATTACAGGCTGCAGAATAGCCTAAACAACACTGCAGCACAGCTTGAACTAGAGAAGGCATCCTCCCAAGCTAAAGCTAACAGAATCAAGGCACTAGAAGAAATAATCATAGAGTTTGGGCATGACCCCAATGACGTTAAGGCAGTACAACAAGTCCTTAAGCTGAGGGATGCAGACATGGTTGCAATAAAGAAAAAATTGAAGATCCCCCCAACTCTACATCCACAAACAGATGAGGTTGCCTAGCAGAGGCAAGAAAAGGATGCAGCCTCATTATTGATGACATTATACAAGGAGCTGATAGAAACACAAGAAAAGCTGCAGGATACAGAGACTACATTGGAAGCAGCATTGCAGAGGAGGGAGGCAGGGCAATCTTCCAAGCCGCCTACAAAAGCAATAAACCTTGAGGAAACCCCTCAAGATACTGTCCCTCCAAAGCAACAGGCACAGCAGGATGCTCCAGGCACCATAGCACCAACCACCTCAGCACCAACAACATAGCAGGCTGAGAGCCTGGACATGCAGAAGCTGAGGCAAGAAATACAGGTGTTGGAGGCTCAGATGTCAGAGCTCAGCCAAGCCCAGGATAGCTTAGCAAAGATAAATGAAAAGTATGACAAATCTAAGCAAAATGTGGCTGAGAGGGAAAGAGAAGTTAAAGCTCTGAAGAAGAGAATTGCAGAGCTAGAAAAGGAGCTCAGTTTTGATAAAGTTACAACAGAGCTCAAGCAAGTTATCTGGACCACCATTGGGCAATCAATAACCAACCAATGGGAGTATATTGAGGCCGTATATGAGCAAGTGGCACTCATTAGTAGAGCAAGAAAAGAATTGCAGAGAGCAAGGGCATCTCTAGGCAATATGCCTGAGATTGCCCCCAAGATGATAGAAGTGCTTAATTACAGGACAAGTTCCCAGCTGGTGAGAATGGGAATTGGAAACAAGACGGAAACAATCTCTTTAATTAAAAGAGTCCTGACAATGAAGAACCTAATTCAGACCCTGGACAGAAGAATCCAGGATATGCAAGCTGACATTAATAAATTCCAGAATAGGTTCTTGGCTTTGCAAGACAGAGGGCTCCCCAGCTTATTAGAGTCAGGGAAATTACTCTCACATGAAAAGTATGTTAAGAGAGTAAGCACCTTTGCAGCCACACAGATTGCTGAAGCACCAAGCACATCTTCAAGAGCAGGCCCAGTAACAGGGCAAATTCTTTTTGATAGATTAGATAATTTGTTTTTTATTAGAAATGAAGTTACACACTTATTTGATGAGCCCCCTCACTTTTATAAGTATACAGAGGCTGATGAGACCATGGGGTCAATTTTGAAGCATCAGCTGCCTCCACCAGATACATGGCAGGAATTAATAAGATTACTTTTGAATCAAAGTTAAGTAATCACATCTTTCTCTTCAGCAAAAGGTTTATATTACATACACAGCTGGACAAAGGATACATCAACAGGTATGAAGACGCTGAGCCAACTCAGCACAGGTACTCGGCTACAGCAACAGCATCAGCAAGCACAGGTGGTAGGGCCAAGAAGACACAAATAGTGACAGTTGCACAGCAAATCATTCAGCAGTTATGATAAAGCCGCTCAACCGACTCCGTGAGCCCCAAAGGTCAATATTACTCTGACGGGAATTAAGAGCTTTTATAACTCATTTAAGATTGTAATTACTTCTCATCTACAAGCCATGTACGAGTGTAAGAAGATATTTTCCTCTCAGATGACTCAATTCCTGAGATATTTTTGTATTAGACTTCTATATATTCCCCCTCGCATTTGTTAGCAGGGGTTGGACTCCGGATGTAAGAAATCTCTTGATATCTCTTCTGTTACTCATATGTTGTAAATTCTCAAACAGCTAATACAAAGGATGATGGGATTTCTCCAAGAATTGTGTATTTTGATCTCTTGATGGTGTATGGCTCAAAGTTGCAGGATTCCTGTGTATTCCATGGCTCAATAAGTTTCCTCGTTACTCTTTGTTACATATATGTTTGCTATACTTTCATATATCGTTCATGCTCTCCATGTATTCAATATCTAAATGGCCAGGAAAAAGAATAGTCCCAGGATTTAATCTTTGATTACCCTGAGCTCAATCCTAGCTATTTCATATGTTTTCCTCAGTTATGGCATTTAAAGAGTAATTCTTCAGTGCTACCTTTAATACTATATCATCACAGTGCTCTGTTATTTCAGGAATTCAAGTAATTGCTCCTAAATAATAGACCTCCTTCCCACCACCCAGCTTAGTAACGAATCCTTAATTACCCTTTGCTAGTTTTTTTTCATTCCACTCTCACAATTTACAGTTTGTTTTATGAAATACACATAGGCCCTGTGATTTCAGCTGCACTAGACCAGGATTTCAAGGAAGCAACAGTTACAGACCCCATTGCCCAATGGATTAGTGTCATCTGAAGATAACGCTCCAAAAACTATCAGAAGCATCCTCCCAACCAAACATAAAAAACAATCAAACATTCACTTCATAACTAGCCTAAAACTTCATTAAAACAGTGACAAACCTTACATAGAGAGCCCTCTCTGATTACAGCTGGGCTAGAAGCTGTAGTCCAAAGATTGGTTAGTGGTTACCCCGGCCGTATTCCCTTGGGAGTCATAGGGAACAACCTGGGTGTTAACACATTGCACATGCAGTGGGAGTATTGAGCAGGTTTATGTCAAAACCAGGGAAGGAGCACTGGATAGTGAAGCAAGTTTTCATGTATTTGCATGGCACTAGTGATTATGGTTTGTGCTACCAAGGGAGACCAGGATTGGACAGAGTGTTGGATATTCGTGGATTTGTTGATGCAGACTAGGTTGGAGATCTAGATCAAAGAAGATCTACAAGTGGGTCAGTTGGATGAGTAAGAAACAATTTGTAGTGGCACTATCAACTACAGAGGTGGAATACATGGCAGCCACTCATGCAAGCAAGGAAGTAGTTTCGTTGCAGAGATTGTGTTCAAGTATGGGGTTAGTACAGGGAGCTATAAGGATAGATTATGATAGCCAAAGTGCAATTTTCTTGGCAAAGAACCCTACATATCATCCAAAGACAAAGCACATTGATGTTCAGTATCACTTTATGAGGGATATGATAGAAGCAAAAAAGGTGTTGTTGGTAAAGGTGGACTCTTTGAAGAATACTGCAGATGCATTGACAAAAATCTGTGAGCTCTGAGAAGTTCTCTTGGTGTAGACAAAGAATGGGAGTTGTAGTGCTAGATAAATGACTAAGCTCTCTTGCGGCCCCCTGTGGAAAGAAAACAACAAGAGGGAGAATGTTGGGTTGTGTTATATTCTTTCCACAGCTAGCCCACGTAGGTAATTGGGGGGTTAGAGGGGGGGCAGAGCCCCCCTTCCTTGTGCCTATTGTGTAGTGGGGGGTCACAAGGGGTTTTAGGGGTGGAGGTAACCCCCCTCTATGGGGTCTGGGGTAGCACCCTAGAAAATTTTGTTTTTTGGACCCTATATTAGGTTGGGCGGACCTACCTATGGTTTCTTGCATGATTTTCGCACATGGTTTTGGACACAATGGTTTTTGGCCCATGGTTTTAGATGCGATGATTTTTGTTCCATGGTATTAGATGCTTTAGCATGTATAAATATGTATTGTAACATTGAAAGGAACATAATGAAAAATCATGCTAGTAGTCCCTGTTTTGGGATCCAGGGGAAAATCTATGTGTATATATGTTTTATGTGTTATGCTCTTGCATTGTTTATTTTCTGTGTTTTAGAATTCGTATGCAGGTAAGTTCTGTACAGGATTAAAGCCTACAGCTATGTCTGCATTTTTCTTTTTTATAAGTTCTTTTGCTGCCTTGATGTCAGTTGGATTATAGCCAATTTCAATTACCAAATATTCCAGTGACTTAATCCTGTTGTCTTTTGGTTGTGATGAGGCCCTTTCCAGCTTTAACTATGACTATATATTTCCAAGAGAAATCTTCAATTTCTAGACACTTAGAGCTTTATGTGTGATGGTTTAATTTGACATCTCTCCTACCTATTTTTGAAATTCAATTTGGTCGATTGGATGCACATCCTTGGCATGAATTTCAAAGGTTGTTTTCTTGTAATCTTTTGAAGTTCTTGGTGCCTTTACCTATGGCTGTAAGAAGGTCATCTACATTTTCCTTGTTTTGAGGTCAAAAGCTAAAAGCAACCTACTCTGATCACTGGGAGTTTGCTTCTAGTATTGTGTACATATAGTAGCCTTTAATTCTTCATTTCTGATTTTAATCTCTTTGTACTTCTCCATGATAAATTTCTCTTTCTCAACTAGTTTTCTAGATGATGAAACTTTTGCATTATTCTAATTTTGAATGATTTGTGCACTGGAAGATGATGGCAGAGGTGTTTCTTCTATATGTGTTGTGGGTGCATCATCCCTGATAATAATCTCTTTTTTTGTTTCAATTGTCTTTTCCTACTCTATCACTGGATTTAGCTTGGTTTTCTTTCTTCTCACAAGCTTGAGTTTGGTATCAGAAGTAGTTTCTGCTGAGTAGGATCATTCTTCTCTAGCCATTTTTGAATTTGTGTCCTATGGGTCTCGAGTATGTAGTATGGAACAAGTATCAACCTGGTTATCCACCTCCTGTAGAGTGTTTTCCAACCACTTTTCAATTTCAGGTTTTGACTCATGAATGAAAGGGGTGAATTTGAATTTCTCTTAATTTACTTATGACACCCAAAGGGTCATAAGGACATTTGAAACTGCTGTTGAACTTGAAATCTTGTAAACATTTTTCTGCTTCCTTTCCAACATTTCTATTGTTGCATTTAAAAGACCCTATTTGGTTTTTAATCTTGAATTGGGTCTTCATTTTACCTTAAAGGAAATGGATCTCAACAGAATTAAAGATTTTTCTGATGTATTCCAAAGAAAATATCCTCATTGGGAGGTATTTGGGAAGCTTGTATGGAAATAGTTGGCTTCCATACACTCTTATCTCTATATGGTTCTGGTATAAATACCAGTATCCTATTTACTTTGATATGGCAACTGTAACACCTTCTTTATCTCTTCATTGATTCTAGGCTGAATGAAACTACTTATCATATTAACAACTGGATAAACAAATGAATCAATGAAGTCTTTATAGTTGTATTCTGTGGAATCCTTTCTAATAAAGGATGTCCAAAAGACAACAAATTAGGGATTACCCTCTGTGTCCAGTTTTTCGAGGCTAACTACAAACCTTTCTAATTGGAAATATAAAAACATGTGGAATGAAACTAAGGAGTATTTGAACACTCCTTCTTCTGGCAGCTTGACTAGCTGATCATGGATTGCATCTTCTAGGTATTGAGAAAAATTGAAGGTGGAAGCTGGAGCTTGACCTGGGAAAAATATGGATAGGCAACCAAGGATATATGCGTCCAGATATTCTTCAATGAAATACCCTAAAACACATGATAGCATGGTGACAATTTGTCATATTCTCTCTGAAAAAATGGTTTCTGTGTATGGAGGATTATCTTTTGGTGTTTCTACTTATGTTGGAAGGAAATTTTGGAATATTTGGAATCTTTTGGGAAAGTCCATCTTCAAGTAGAGTTCAATAAGGGTTTCAATGGATATTGGCACTTCATCAAGTTGTGGTTGAATATGCCACATCTGATTAATGGATTGAGCAGTGATTGTGAAAAGGATCTCTTGGTTTGGGGTAACTAAAACTCTTTCATTAGGGAAATAGTTAATCTGACAGATTCTAATAAGTTCAGGGAACTAAAAGGTCTGTGGGAATATGCATTTAGAAAAATTTGAATCCCACAGATATATATCATCTGCCTAGTCAATGAATTTGTCATGGATGCAGCAGTGGAGCTACAAAAGGTTGGAATCTGTCATAGTTATCAATGATTTTAAAGTCTTTATCGGCCAAGGGAATGTGTTCGACATCTAATACTCAAGGTTGAAAAGGGTTTACACTCTGAATGCTCTAGGAAGCCATTAAATTTGATTATTTTATCAATTTCTATATTTAATTGATGGAGAAGGGCATTGCGGATTACCTGCCGTAGGGTCGAGGCGGCAGCAGGGGCTAGAATTCTAGTTAGTGGGGTCTTTGGGTCTTTCTCTGCAATTCAACAATAATAGTGAAATAATGAAATATTGAGGTTTTTTTATTTTCTTTGGGAATTGGTGGTTTAATGCAAAATACCATCATGGTTTATGATGTGGGTGATTTAGTACATGGGTGGTTTATCACATAACCTTTGGAAGTGGTTTGGTGGATTATCCCACCACGAAAGGTGGTATGGCAGTTTGGGACTAGGGGGATGCGATGAGATGTAGTGGTGAGCAAGGCAAGGGAGGGAGTGAGTGAAACCACCCATTTCACAACCCCCCATTAGTTTTAAACGTCAGAAGCTAGGGATGCGATAATGCGTGTGGACTATTGTATTTGATCAAAGATTGGACAATGGATGGGGGTTTTTTAAAGATGTGGGGACAGGTATTAAATTTAATTAAAAACGAGGTTTTTAATTGTCCTCCAAATGTTTCTTTATCTATTACTGACGATGATCCCAGAACTGTGAAGGAAGTAGTAGATTCAGAGGATGGAAAACTCTGGAAAGAGGCCATGGTTGATAAAATGGCATCTTTGCACAGAAATGAGGCTTGGGATCTAGTGGAGTTGTCGGCTGGAAGGAAACTCATTGGCAGAAAATGGGTGTTCAAGAAGAAGACAAATGTAGAAGGAAAGGTGGAGAAATACAAAGCTCGGTTGGTAGCAAAAGGTTATTCCCAGTTGCCAGGAATTAATTTTGGTGATATTTGTTCTCCTGTTTCCAAGGTAACTTCTATTAGATTACTTTTATCTATTGTTGTTGCTTTTGATTTTGAGGTAGAATAGATGGATGTGAAGAAATTTCTTCACGGGGATCTAGAAGAGGAAATCTACATGAAGCAACCTAAAGGCTTTGCGGTGAAGGGTAAGAAAGAAATGGTATGCAAGTTAAAGAAGTCTATGTATGGGTTAAAACAGTCATCAAGGATGTGGTATCAGAAATTTGATACATTTATATGGGGACTTGACCTCACCATAAGCAAAGCAGATCACTATGTGTATTTTAAATTAATTGGTGATTGTGTTATTTATCTAGTCTTATATAGGGATGATATATTGCTGGTTGGAAATGACAAAGAAATTATCCAGGATTTGAAGACCCAATTGTCCTCCAAATTCAACATGAAATATCTTGGTGCTACAAACTATATTTTGGGCATGGAAATTAAAAGAGATCAGGCAAAGAGGAAGCTCTGGTTAAACCAGATGAAGTATGTCGAGACAATACTACAGTGGTTTAATATGCAGGATAATAAACTGATGAAGGTTGTTATTCCTGTACGTGTGAAGTTATCTGTTGAACAGTGTCCCAAGACACAAGAAGAGGAAGAGGACTTGTCTCGTGTTCCATATGCAAGTGCATTCGATAACCTGATGTATGCAATGATCTATACTAGACCAGACATTTCACATGCAATGGGAGTATTGAGTAGGTTTATGTCAAAACCAGGGAAGCAGCACTGGATAGCAGTGAAGCGAGTTTTCAGGTATTTGCATGGCACTAGTGATTATGGTTTGTGCTACCAAGGAAGACCAGGATTGGACAAAGTGTTGGATATTCAGGGCTTTGTTGATGCATACTAAGCTAGAGATCTAGATCAGAGAAGATCTACAAGTGGGTATGTGTTTAACCTATTTGGAGGTGCAGTCAGTTGGATGAGTAAGAAACAATTTGTAGTGACACTATCAACTATAGAGGCAAAATACATGGCAGCCACTCATGCAAGCAAGTAAATAGTTTGGTTGCATAGATTGTGTTCAAGTATGGGGTTAGTACAAGGTGCTATAAGGGTAGAAAATGATAGCCAAAGTGCAATTTTCTTGGCAAAGAACCCTGCATATCATCCAAAGACAAAGCACATTGATGTTCAGTATCACTTTGTGAGGGATATGATAGAAGACAAAAAGGTGTTGCTGGTAAAGGTGGACAATTTGAAGAATACTATAGATTCATTGACAAAATCTATGAGCTCTGAGAAGTTCTCTTGGTGTAGACAAACAATGGGAGTTGTAGGGCTAGATAAATGACTAAGCTCTCTTGTGGCCCCCTATGGAAAGAAAACAACAAGAGGGAGAATGTTGGGTTGTGATATATTCTTTCCACGACTAGCCCATGTAGTTAACGGGGGGGTTAGAGGGGGGGTAGAGCCCACCCTTCATTGTGCCTATTGCCTAGCAGGGGGGTCACAGGGGGTTTGAGGGGTGCAGGTAACCCCCCTCTATGGGGTCTGGGGCAGCGCCCTGGAAAATTTTGTTTTTTGGACCCTATATTAGGTTGGGCGGACCTACCTATGATTTTGTGGATCATTTTCGCACATGGTTTTGGACGTGATTGTTTTCGGTCCATGGTTTTGGACGCGATGGTTTTTGGTCCATGGTATTGGATGTTTCGGCATGTATAAATATATATTGTAACATTGAAAGGAACATAATTAAAAATCAAGCTAGTAGTCCCTATTTTGGGATCCAGGGGAAAATCTCTGCGTATATGTGTTTTATGTGTTATGCTCTTGCATTGTTTATTTTCTGTGTTTTAGAATTCGTATGCAAGTAAGTTCTGTATAGGGTTAAAACCTACAACTATGTCTGCATTTTTATTTTTTATAAGTTCTTCTGCTACCGTGATGTCAGTTGGATTATAGCCAATTTCAATTACCAAATCTTCTAGTGACTTAATCCTATTGTCTTTTGGTTGTGATGAGGCCCTTTCCAGCTTTAACTATGACTATATATTTTCAAGAGAAACCTTCAATTTCTAGACACTTAGAGCTTTATGTGTCATGGTTTAATATAACATCTCTCCTACTTATTTGTGAAATTCAATTTGGTCAATTGGATGCACATCCTTGGCATGAATTTCAAAGGTTGTTTTCTTGTAATCTTCTGAAGTTCTTCAGGCCTTTACCTCTAGCTGTAGGAAGGTATTCTGCACTTTCCTTGTTTTGAGGTCAAAAGCTAAAAGCAACCTACTCTGATCACTGGGAGTTTGCTTCTAGTATTGTGTACATATAGTAGCCTTTAATGCTTCATTTCTGATTTTAATCTCTTTGTACTTCTCCATGATATCTTTCTCTTTCTCAAATGGTTTTCTAAATGATGAAACTTTTGCATTATTATAATTTTGAATGATTTGTTTACTGGAAGATGATGGCATAGGTGTTTCTTCTATATGTGTTGTGGGTGCATCATCCCTGATAATAATCTCTTTTTTTGTTTTAGTTGTCTTTTCCTTCTCTATTACTGGATTTAGATTAGTTTTCTTTCTGCTCACAAGCTTGAGTTTAGTATAAGAAGTAGTTTCTGCTAAGAAGGATCCTTCTTCTCTAGCCCTTTTTGAATTTTTGTCCTGTGGTTCTCAAATATGTAGGATGGAACTAGTATCAACTTGCTTATCCACCTCCTATAGAGTTTTTTCCAACCACTCTGACTGGTTGGAATACTTTTCAATTTCAGGTTTTGACTCATGATTGAAAGGGGTGAATTTGAATTTATCTTAACTTACTTATGACACCCAAAGGGTCATAAGGCCATTTAAAACTATTGTTGAACTTGAAATATTGTAAACATTTTTCTCCTTCCTTTCCAACATTTCTATTGTTGCATTTAAAAGGCCCTATTTGGCTTTTAATATTGAATTGGGTCTTCTTTTTAGCTGAAAGGAAATGGATACCTGTTGGGATTTGAAACGTTGAGAAAAAATGGTTTTTACTGTGGGTCCTCCAGTTACTAAATTAGAAGATATAAACCACAGATGTCGTAAATCCAGAAATGCATCTCATCATAATTCAAGATTTGTCTGATGTATTCCCAAGAAAATATCCTCATTGGGAGGTATTTGGGAAGCTTGTATGAAAATAGTTGTCTTCCATACACTCTTATCTCTGTATGATTCTGGTATAAATACCAATCTCCTGTTTACTTTGGTATGGCAACTGTAACACCTTCTTTATCTCTTCATTGATTCTAGGTTGAATGCAACTTCTTAGCATATTAACAACTAGATAAACAAATGAATCAATGAAGTATTTATAGTTGTATTTTGTGGAATCCTTTCTAATCAAGAATGTCCAAAAGACAACAGATTGGGGATTACCCTCTGTGTCCACTTTTTGGAGGCTAACTGCAAATTCTGATTGGAAATATAAAAACATATGGAACGAAACTGAGGAGTATTTGAACACTCCTTCTTCTGGCAGCTTGAATAGCTAATCATGGATCACATCTGCTAGGTATTGAGAAAAATTGAAGGTGGAAGCTGGAGGCTAACCTGGGAAAAATATGGATAGGAAACCAAGGATATATGCGTTCAAATATTCTTCAGTGAAATACCCTAAAACACATGATAGCATGGTGACAATTTGTTAGATTTTCTATAATAAAATGGATGCTGAGTATGGAAAATTATCTTTTGGGGTTTCTACTTATGGTGGAAGGAAAGTCTGAAATATTTGGAATCTTTTGGGAAAGTCCATCTTCAAGTAGAGTTCAGTAAGGGTTTCAATGGATATTGGAACTTCATCAGGATTTGGTTGAATATGTAGTATTTGATTAATGGATTGAACAGTGATTGTAAAAAGGATCTCTTGGTTTGAGGTAGCTAAAAATATTTCATTAGGCAAACAGTTAATCTGACAGAGTCTAATAAGTTCAGGGAATTGAAAGGTCTGTGGGAATATGTATTTAGGAAAATTTTAATCCCACAGATAGATATCATCTGCTTGGTCAATGAATTTTTCATGGATGCAGCAGTGGAGCTACAAAAGGTTGGAATCTATCACAGTCTCAATGATTTTAAACTCTTTATCGGCCAAGGGAATGTGTTCAACATCTGATACTCAAGGTTGAAGAGGGTTTACACTCTGAACACTCTAGGAAGCCATTAAATTTTGATTATTTCATGGAGAAGAGCGTTGAGGATTACCTACAGTAGGGTCAAGGTGGGAGCAGGGGCTAGAATTCCAGCTAGCGAGGTCTTTGGGTCTTTTTCCGCAATTCAACAATAATAGTGAAATAATGAAATATTGGGGTTTTTTTATTTTCTTTGGGAATTTGTGGTTTAACACAAAATACCATGGTGGTTTATGATGTGGGTGATTTAGTACATGGGTGGTTTATCGCATAAACTTTGGAAGCGGTTTGGTGGATTATCACACGACAAAAGGTGGTATGGAGGTTTGGGACTAGGGGGATGTGATGAGATGTAGTGGTGATGCATGGTAGGGGAGGGGGTGAGTGAAACCACCCATTTCGTAACCCCCAATTAGTTTTAAATATCGAAAGTTGGGGGATGCAATAATGCATGTGGACCATTGTATTTGATCAAAGATCAGACGATGGATGGGGGGTTTTTTAAGATGTGGGGTCGGGTATTAAATTTAATTAAAAATGAGGTTTTTAATTCAATTTATTAAGCATAGATTACTATTAAATGGGTCAGGAATTAATACAGTGGGGGGTTAATAATATAAGGTGGGGAAATGTGTTAGGATAAGGGGAAAGGGATTTTTTCAAAGGGGAATGGATTTTACAATGGGAAAAGGTTTCCAAGAGTGGAAACAGGATTTTTAAGAAGGGAAAAAGGTATTTTAAACAAGGGAAGGGGATTCTCACATGGGAAGGGTTAAAATGATATTTTTGATAAGCATAATGATGCTTATGATTTTTTGGAAAGTATTCTACCTACCCTTCAATTTATTCTAGCATTTGTTCTTTCCTTTATTGGGTGCATTTGAGCTTGCTGACCCTTTTATTTTCTTTTGATAAGTAAACTAACTTATTTCTAACCTTATATCTTCCAATGGCTCAGATTAAACTTATGAGCTCATTTGTATTCTCTACCTAACTAATGTTCTGCCAAGATTAAATGGTTTGGTTAGATCTTTATTCATTTACTATCATGACAAAAATTTAAAAGCATAAATAATCAAGATTAAATTGTATGATCATCATAAATTGTGGTATTTTGGACAAGCTACACACAATTTTATTTGCAAAAGAAAAGTAAACTAAGAGTAGTGGCATTTGAATGTGCAACACTTTCATAATTTATTTTTTGTTTCTTTTTGTGGGGTTCATATTTTATATATTTTATATATTTCTTTCTTTTTTTCCTTTGATTATTCTTTTAGGGCTTATCCTCTTTTTATTTTTTAATATGGAAAACATTTGCAAAAAAACAAAGGTACATACAATATTACAAGACTTAACATAGTCAATTCAAAACTATGATCCCTATTATTATAGGAACCTAATAGTGGCTCCACTTAGGGATGGCATCTCCATGTGAGGTGTCAAGAAATTTCTGATCAGTGGCCTAGGAACTTTGATTATGCTTTACTTGGAATTGCTTTCTGTGATCTCCCTTATTCAAAGATATGATGTTATATCTTTTAAAGCTTAAGATTTCCTCTTCAGGCTTCAACTTTACCAGATAATCATCCACTCCAATATAAAATTTGCTATGGTATTTACGTGAGTAAAATAGAACAAATGAACTACTCATTATTCTAGTGAAAAATAGTGCTTCAGCATTCTAACATTGACTAGTCCACTTTGTAAGTCTGTCCCACCTTATTCTTTCAAGAAAAATGCATTGTTGCCTCTGTAACCATAAATAATATATGGGCCTTTCCAGAGAAAGTCAAATTCCCCATGTTTTCCTTTGTCTTCCCTTCTGGAATCCCATTTTAGTACTTGGTCACCCATGAAGAAATCCTCTTCTTTAGTTTTCTTATCAAAGATATTCTTGATTTTGTCTTGAATTACTTGGGATTTGATATAGACTTCTTCCCTAGTTCGCTGCAAATGAATTGTTTGGTTTATCCTCCTTTGGATGTCTTGGTTCTACTTGCATCTCTTGAATCATTTTCATTATTGGCACTCCTAATGAGGATGGAAAAATAGCATCCATCCCATATACTAATTGATATGGATATGTACCAATAGATTTCTTAGTATTAAGTCTGTCTGCCCATAGGGAATTCACCAACTTTTTATACCAGGTTTTCTTGTTATCTTCTAATAGCTTCTCAATGAGGTTGACTAGGATTTCATTTGAAGATTCTACTAGTCCATTACCTTGAGGGTAATAGGTAGTGGAATGGCCTAGGGTGATATGATATTGGTTACAAAAGTCTTCCATTTTCTTGGATTTGAAGGCAACAACATTATCAGTGATGAGTTTTTATGGGCATCCAAATCTAGAAAGGATGTTGTTCTCAAGAAATGAAATAATGACAGAGTATGTGGCTTGTCTAGAAGGGATGGCTTCTATCCACTTGGTAAATAGTCAGTGGCTGTCAAAATCCATTTATGTTGGGCAGAGGAGGGTGGGTGAATTTACCCAATAAAGTCTAAACCCCATTATTGAAAAGGCCTTTCTACTAAGATAGGTTTGAGGGGTAAAGGTAAGAGTTTCTTCTTCCCTTCAAATATTTGACATTTGTGACAGGAGATCACATATTTTCAGACATATGTAAAAAGGGGGGCCAATAAAAACCTTCCCTCAAAATCTTATCGGTAGTTGTTTTCCAGTATAGGTGTCCCCCACAATCTCCTGCATGAAATTCATGCATGACATTGTCAGCTTCATCTTTTAATAAACAATTTAACAGGATGCCACCATGATCTTTCCAAAGTAAAACATTGTCTAAGATACAATATTTCGTTGCTTTCATTTTTAGGAATCTACTTTTAGTTCTAGATAAACCAGGAGGAGCTTGTAGGTTGAGTAAAACGAATATAATGTCTGCATACTAGGGTGAATCTATGAAAGCTTCACTAATTTATGGAGTCGCCATCTCTTCCTGATCATCTATGGTAGCAATGAAATTTATGTCTAAGGCTCAACAGTTCGATTCAGCCATGAGTTTGGCTAAACCTTGGCTTTTAATCAATTTTGTAGGCTTGATCTCAATATCATATTCTAGTATGGTGGCAATCCATTTGCCTCTTTTTCCATCTGGCCCATCCTGAGTTAGAATTTCCTTTACAACTAAGTTTGGAACATGTGCTATTATGTGAGAGTATAGAATATATACTCTGAAATATTTTATGGCTTTTACTAAAGCAAGGGCTTGTTTTTCTATTATACTATACTTTAGTGTAGCATCTCTCAAATTTTTACTAAAGAAAGCGATGGGTTTTGCATAACCCTCATCATTCATTTGCAACAAGACTGTTGTAATGGTGTGCTCTGAAGCAAATGAAAAATTATGAAATCTCTGTTAAAATTAGGACTTGTGAGGACAAGTGTTTTAGTAAGGGCTTCTTTGATTGCTTCAAAAGATTGCTTAGCCTCTACTTTCCACTTAAGTGTTGAATTATTTTTTAACATGTTATTCAAATCTCTAATTAGTTCTGCTAAGTTAAAAATGAATCTTCTAAGAAAATTTATTTTACCTAAGAATTCTTGTAATTCTTTAATGTTCATAGGATGACCAATGTTTAGGATTGCTTCTATTCTAGCTAGATCAATTCTAATGCCCTCTTTTGAAATTATGTGTCCCAGGAGTTTTCCTTCTTCTAATCCAAAAAGTGTTTTTTTAGGATTTAAGGATATGCCAAACTTTCTACATTTTATGAATACTCTTCTTATATGATCTAGATGTCCATTATCTGACTTGGAAAACATTGTGATATCATCTAGGTAAATGACTAAAAAGTCATGGATTTCTTTTGCAAAGGCTATGTTCATAGCTCTTTGGAATGTTGCTTTAGCATTCATCAATCCAATGGGCTTTTTCAAGTACATGAAAGTTCCCCAGGGAGTGGTGAATGCAATCTTTTCTTGATCTTCGGGTTGGACCAGGGTTTGATTGTATCCAGAGAATCCATCAAGTAATGAGATTCTGGATGACCCTACTACCCTCTAGAGAATGTGATCCATTTTAGGGAGGGGATAGTTATCTTTCAAGGATACGTTGTTCAAGTTTTTGAAATCAACACAGAGTCTGATTTATCCTGTTTTCTTTCTAGTGGGGACTAAATTAGAGAGCCAATCAAATTATCTAATAGGTGTTATGATTTGAGCATCGTACATCCTTTTAACTTCTTTCTCTATTAGTGGCATATTAACAGTGTTAATTCTCCTTAGTTTTATTTTAAAGGGCTTTTGATTTTCTTTAATTGGTATCTTATGTTGGATAATGCTGGTATCATAAGACTTGAGGTCTTCATAACTCTAGGCAAAGATGTCTTGGAATTCTTTAAACAAGCTAATGTACTTCAGCTTTCCAAATGGGGGTAATGCCTTAGATATCTTGATAAGCTTAGGATTTTCTTTTGTTCCTATCTTTCATTCCTCTATATATGACCTCAGAGGATCCATTTTAGGTTTTCTAGCAACGCCATTGTAGTCAAAGATGTCTTCTAGCGGGGCTAATCTCATAGGAAAAATGTTGTCTTTGAGGTTTAAAACTTTTGACTCATCATTTCTTAATTCCTCAATTTCTATTGTTTCTAGTTGTGCTACTTCTAGTTTAGTGAATTTAGTTGGTTCTACCTTATTCACATCATTTACATCTATTTCATTATTTATGGTATAATATGATGTATAGTTAGTGTCTATATTACCATTTTGAAATTCTCCTTCAGAAATCATAATGTCATGAATTTGATTATCATGTGAAAAAAATTGACAATACTTTAAATTATCAGGTATGGTTGGTCTATGTCTTACCTCAGATTTGTACTGATGATTTGGCTGGAACGGTAACCTGCATGTGTTGGAAAAAGTGGTTAAGCTATGATCTTGCATGTTTTCCTTTCTTGGAATGACAGCAAAGTCAGTCTCAAGGAAGCAATTTATCAAGTCTAGGATGGTTTCTCTATAACAGTTAAGTCTAGGGTTATTAGTAATGTACTCTCCCTTCACTTGTTTATAATGAGCTTTGAGTCTCCCATGATGGAAACTCTTTTAGCTCCAATTGTTCTTACGATTTGAAGGCCTAGCACTCATGATTCGTATTCTGCCATGTTGTTAGTGCATTTGAAATTTAATTTGAAAGAATGTCCGTATGAATGATCATTTTTCTAAATTGTAGATCCATACTCCAGCTCCGGCTCCTAATCTATTTACAGAGCCATCAAAATCCAAATTCCACAGAGATTCATGTGTTATTTTTTCACTATCAATTTCTTTGTGTTTTTCTTCTATAGTTGTGATTTTATCTTTGTCATTGTTTGAATTATATAAGATAAATGAGTCCAAATCTGAATGCATGGAACTTTCTAGACTACTTACCATGAATTTCATCAAGGTTTCTTTGTAAAGCTTTCTTTGCTGACAAAATATAGAAATGGTAGCATATGAAATGTCTAATTACAGTGACCCTTGTAATTTTTCTCCCCATGAGTGAGATAACAACATACCATATTTGGGAGGGATATTAGCAACTACTATGTCCATAACACTACTCTTTGTTGGGCACTGGTGATCTAATAATCACCCTATGAGTGACCTCAGTTGAAGATTTATTAAACAAAAGGTATTACAGACTCATGTGCTGGTGTGTGTTCTGTGTTGTTTAAACAACAGATCGATCAGATTGCCAATACACAGACATTTTAAATGGAAAGGCAGCAGAGAAATACAGTAAGCAACACAAAGACACGAACAATTTTTAATAAGGAGTTCACCCTATTCTCCAGGGCTACGTCTCTGGTCCAGATTCAGTGGTGGCCTTGTTTTATTGTGTCTTTAAGCGGAGAATTACAAATGCAGGGACTCAATATGAGTTCTCCTGACAGTAAATTTTTCTTGGCAGGGTGGTTCTTGGATTCCCCAAGCCACTCGGAGTGCACAGAATCTTGTTCTTCCTACCAGCTCTGTGACCTTCAGTCTACAGTGGAAAGAACCAAATGTGATGCTCAGTCCAGACAGATTCCTCTATGGGAAGGCTTGAATCTTCAAGCTCTCTAGTGCTTGATGCTGCCTATGGACAACTCGGCCCTCTATCTCCTCTGCTTGGCTTTATTGTTCACTGTCTCTCTGGTCGCTTGGATTCCTCTCCAAATCTTCCCTCTTTTTTCTTCGACTGTCTTCGTTCATGGCTTTAACCATTTGATCCTATGCCTGCTCAGTTCCTCTCCCTCCTGCGTTGATTCACCTTCTGTAGCTGTGCTTGGAGTTCCTTGTTCAGTGTCAGCATGAACGCTCAGGGAGTGCCACGTGTCCCCATCTAGCTAGTGTCAGCATGCTTCGTTGGCTTGTTTCTTCAGTTATGTCATGGATATGTCTTTCCTCCACCATGGCAGTCAAACAGATTCCAAATCCTTTTTATATCGCAGCTTATTTCCCTGTTGATTCTGATTCTTTCTATCGAGCACAATCTCAGCCGTCTGATCTGGGCTCCTCCAGATCCAACGTCATACGCACGTCGAGTGCGGTTGACTTGGTCAATCGTTATTACACAATCATGGTGGTTTTTCTCTCACCTCCGCTGCCACGCACTGATCACTGAGTGGGATCACTCTGCTCTCCTCCAAAACCTCTTACCATTCAAGGGTTCCCTGATTGATACCGCCGGTTTTCCAGAGCGTGGGTCCCGCCTTTGTCCTTTAGCACTTTTTTTGTTTTCCACCCACGGTTCTCGGGCTCCCAATGTGAACGAGTGCTTAAGGCTCCCCCATTTTTACCCTGTTTGTCCAGTGATGTGCGTGCTAATCGCACATCAAAATCGCCTCGTTTTCCTGATCCGAGGCTCCCAGGGGCTGTTTTGACCTCCTGCGCAGTCTCCATGGGCCTCGGTCAGCACGCTTTGACTGAGGTCCTCGTCGTTCCACACCGGCTACCACGGCCACTGGTTCAAGGTGTTTTTGATGTCGTTTTGGATTTCATTAAAGATTTGTTTAACTTAATACAGTCAAAGCTCTTAACAGTCTTTTGTGGATCCGATTCGGATCATGGCCACCCTACTAAAAAAGCTTTTGGACCAAAAAAAGTTGGTTTTCTTCAAGCATCAACTAAGTGAGGAAACTGCTATCTCACTTGTCCAATCTCAATCCACTTCACACTGCTCGGTCGAACCTTTAAGCCTAATCCTGAGGTATTCCACCTGTCCACTGCATGTTGTCCTCACCTTCCTGTCCAGCACTGTGTCTTCCTACAACTCATTAAGATATTCATGTAGCAGGTCATCAACAGAAGGTAATTGATTCTGCTCTTCAGGGTCCTCAATCATTGAAGGTTCAAACAACCTCAAGCAATCTGTGTTCACGACTGAGTAGATGTGCATGTAAGCTGGCAGATCAAGGCGAAAAGCATTCTCACCAATCCTCTCAAGTATCCTGAAGGGTCCATACCTGATAGGTTTTAGCTTTTTACCTTCACCTTGCATTCTGTCCTTGCTGATATACAGCTAGACTTGGTCTCCAACTTGAAAACTATGCTCCATCCGATGCTTATCATGCCTAGCCTTGTACTTGGCTTGGCTCTTTTTCAACTGTTCCTGTACTGCCTGGTGGATCTCCTGGATCTGTTCAATGAACCTAGTTGCCTTGTCCACATCGTTGTGTCCATTAACCATGGTATCTGTACCAAAGACAAAATCCAAAGGAGACCTTGGTATGAAACCAAAACAGGTCTCAAAAGGAGATCTATGTTTAGAAGAGTGTTTGGCTCTATTGTAAGCATGTTGCACATAGCACAAGTGCTCATCCCAAAGCTTAGGATGTTTGCTGCAATATCCTCTCAGTAGCTGGATCACTGTCATGTTAACTACTTCTGTCTGGCCATCTATTTGTGGATGAAAAGTTGTGCTTTTCTTTAATTTGGTGTCCATTAGTTCCCACAGACTTGACCAAAAATTCCCCACAAATCGAGTGTCTCGATAAGATACTATAGAAGTGGGTAATCCAAAATGAACCCATACATGTTCGAAGAATAACTTTGTAGTTTGTTCAGTTGTAGTCTGTTTACTACAGGGTATCAAAATACACATTTTGTTGAACCTATCCACAACAACATATAGATAATCATGACCTCTCCTAGATTTAGGCAATCCTCCAACAAAATCCATGGAAATGCTTTCCCAAGGGTGAGAAGGAACTGGTAATGGAGTGTATAAGCCTAGTTTTCTGTTACTATGCTTGCTTTTAGCACACATGGCACACCCCTTTACATATCTAGAAACTGTTTCACTCATTTTCAGCCAATAACAGAACCTTTGCAGCTGTGAAACTATTTTAATTACCCCAAAGTGACCTGATATTAGAGAAGTGTGTGCTTCCCTAATTATCTTTTCTCTCTCAGTTTGTGGAATGCAGAGTTTCCCACAATGATATAAGGGTCGGTCCTTCACATGATAGTCCAATTCTTCTACTCTTTTACCTTGACTCAAAGTTGCATATACATCTTTCAAGTCCATATCCTGAGCATATTGTTCTATGTATCTTTCATGCAACACAAAATTATTTTTAAGTAGGATAGATGCATTTATAATGGGTCTAGATAACATGTCCGCAACCTTGTTATGTATGCCCTTTTTATATCTGATGACTAAATGAAACTATTGTAGAAAACCCATCCATCTGTAATGTCTTGATTTCTACAATTTAGTTTGGGAGTGTAGGTATTGAAGTAGCTGATGATCAGTATGTATTACTGTCTCTTTGCCCATTAAGTAATCTTTCCACTTTTTCACACTCTGAACTAATGCATACAATTCTTTATCATAGGTAGGATAGTTAACTATTGCAAGATTAAAAGTCTCAGAATGATAACATATGGGTTTACTGTGTTGTGTCAATGCTGCTCCCATGGCATAGTCACTGGCATTAGTTTGGATCTCAAATGGTCTTTGTAGATCTGGCAGTGCTAGTACAAGTGTTGTACTAATTTTTTCTTTCAAGGTGTCAAAGGCTTTCTACTGTTTGCCTCCCCACTAAAACACCTTGTTTAATCCTGTCAAAGCATGTAAGGGAGCTACAATTGATGAAAAATTTGAAATGAACTTCCTCCAATATTGTGTTGCTCCTAGGAAGCTTCTCACTTCTGTAGCAGACTTGGGTTTAGGCCAGTTCACAATGACTGCCACTTTAGAGGGATCTATTTTCAATTCACATCCCCCTACTATATGACCCAAATAATTTAGAGAGGTTTTGCCAAATTCACATTTGGAGAGTTTAACATAAATTTTTTCTCTTCTCAAAACATCGAATGTCTACTTAACATGCTTTAAATGTTCTTCCCATGTTTTACTAAAAATCAGAATGTCATCTAGATACACAATAACAAAATCATCAAGAAAAGGTCTGAGTACATCATTCATTAATCTCATGAAAGTAGTAGGGGCATTGGTTAAGCTAAAAGGCATAACCATCCATTCATACAATCCCTGCTTTGTTTTGAAAGCAGTCTTCCATGCATCTTGCTCTGCAACTCTGACCTGATGGTATACACTGTGCAAATCCAGCTTGGTGAAATACACAACTTCCTTCAATTGATCTAAAAGATCATCTATGCGACGAACGGGATAAAAAAAATTTATTGTTATCTTATTCAGTGCTTAGTAATCAATGCACATTCTCCACGAGCCATCTTTCTTTGTCACCAAGATGATTGGTGACCCACATGGTGATATGCTAGGCCTGATGAACCCTTTCTCGAGCAACTCCTGCACCTGCTTCTTGATTTCAACATTCTCTAAAGCGGAAAACCTTTTATACCTGTGGTTGTAATGATTATTTCATCTCCTGAGTCTGACCCCAAATCTTTCTGAATAGTTGTAGCAGTCTTCTTCTTCTTTCCCTTGGCCTTCTTAGGTCTCAGCTCTGGATGCAAAAATCCAACAGTGCTCATAATCATGCCCCCCCTTTTTATAGTGAGTGCATGAAGCTTTGCCTTTTTGTGCATTGTTAGCCTTCCTTGTTTTCCACTTCTTCTTTCTTTTCTCCTTGCTCTTGCTTACAGTGGGTTGGGATGGTCCACCAACTTCTAGATTTCCATTCTTCCCTCTAGCTTCTAGATGAGTAGCTTGTATAGATACCTCATCTATACTAGTGGGATTAAACATGAGGATGGTATGCCTCATGTAGCTGTGTAGACCACCAATGTACTTCAAAAGAGTTTTTGGTGAGTCTAATGAGATACCCAACATCAATGCTCTCTTTCTGAATTCTTGAGTATACCCTTGCACACTTTTCCCTTTCAACGGCCGAAGAGTTTTCCAACTCATCATGGCTTGTTGCATGTAGGCCAATGGATAGAATTGCTTTTTGATTGCAGCAAAAAATTCACTCCAGACAGAGATGGTCTTACCATGTCTTTTCATATCAGCTTGGGTTCTTCCTTCCCACCAAACCAAGGTAGTGCCTCCTAGGCATAGGCTTGCGAGCTGAATCTTACTCTTGTCTGAGTCTATGTTTTGTACTCTGCAATACACATCAATTTGTCTAATCCAATTGTCCAACTTTTACGCATTTAGCTCTCCATCATATATAGGCAAATCAAATTTAACATATAGCTTAATCAAAGATGATTTTTTATTATGCACAAGGCTACTAGGAGGTGTAAGAAAGATTTCTTCTTTTCCCTTTCCTTTTGAGTGGTCATGGGAATGAGATTCATCTTCCTCTTTATTGTGTTTAGAGCCTGATGAATCTTCATCCTTATTCTTTCTATTGTGCCTATACATTTCTTCTACCATAGACTTTATAGCTAGGAAACTTTATATGAATTGAGGGTCTGGCCCTATAGAACCTTCTTCTGTCATTGTCTTTCGAGAATAGACTCTCCCAATTTCAGGATTAGTTTCCACCAACTCTCCTTCTCCTAATTTAAGCTTTGATCTAGTGAGCATTCACAGCTAAACGAACACAAGTTTGTCTAACCTTACAACCTAAAGCTCTGATACCACTTGATCTGATAATCACCCTATGAGTGACCTCAGTTGAAGATTTATTAAACAAAATGTACTACAGACTCATGTGCTAGTGTGTGTTCTGTGTTATTGAAACAACGGATCGATCAGATTGCCAATACATAGACATGTTAAATGGAAAGACAACAGAGAAATACAGTAAGCAACACAAAGACATGAACAGTTTTTAATAAGGATTTCACCCTATTCTCCAGGGCTACGTCTCCAGTCCAGCTTCAGTGGTGGCCTTGTTTTATTGTGTCTTTAGGTGGAGAATTAAAAATGCAGGGACTCAATATGAGTTCTCCTGATAGCAAATTTTGCTTGGAAAGGTGGTTCTTTGATTCCCCAAGCCACTCGGAGTGCACAGACTCATGTTCTTCCTACTAGCTCTGTGACCTTCGGTCTACAGTGGAAAGAGACAAATGTGATGCTCAGTCCAAATAGATTCCTCTATGGGAAGGCTTGAATCTTCAAGCTCTCTGGTGCTCGATGATGCCTGTGGTCAGCTCGGCCCTCTGTCTCCTCTACTTGGCTTTACTATTCACTGTCTCTCTGGTCGCTTGGATTCCTCTCCAAATCCTCCCTCTTTTTTCTTCGACTGCCTCCATTCATCGCTTTAACCATTTGATCCTGTTCCTGCTTAGTTCGTCTCCCACATGCGTTGATTCACCTTCTACAGTTGTGCTTGGAGTTCCATGTTCAACATCAGCATGAACGCTCGGGGAGTGCCACGTGTCCCCATTTAACTAGTGCCAGCATGCTTCATTGGCTCGTTTCTTCGGTTATGTTGTGGATACGTTCTTCCTCCACCATGGCGGTCAAACAGATTCCAAATCCTTTTTAGATCGCAACTTATTTCCTTGTTGATTCCGCTTCCTTCTATCGGGCGCAATCTCAGCCACCTCATCTAGGATCCTCTAGATCCAACCTCATACGCACGTCGAGTGTGGTTGACTTGCTCGACCGTTAGCACGCGATCACGGCGGTTTTTCTCTCACCTCCGTTGCCATGCATCGATCACCGAGTGGGATCGCTCCGCTCTCCTCCAAAACCTCTTACTATTCAAGGGTGCCCTGATCGATACCGCCGGTTTTCCAGAGTGCGTGTCCCGCCTTTGTCCTTTAGCGCTTTTTTTGTTTTCCACCCACAGTTCTCTGGCTCCCAACATGACCGAGTGCTTAAGGCTCCACCATTTCAGCCCTGTTTGCCCATTAAGTGCTAATCACACATCAAAATCGCCTCCTTTTCCCGATCTGGGGCTCCCAGGGGTTGTTTTGACCTCCTGCACAGTCTCCATGGGCCTCGGTCAGCGCACTTTGACCAACGTCCTCATCGTTCCGTGCCGGCTGCCATGGCCACTAGTTCAGGGTGTTTTTGATGTCGTTTTGGATTTCATTAAAGATTTGTTTAACTCGATACAATCAAAGTTCTTGACAGTCTTTTGTGGATCTGATTCGGATCAACTAGACTAGAGTTACACAAATATTTTATCAGGCCAAGGCATTTGACTAGACTAGAATCAAAGGAAAATAGGTTCTTGTAGGGTCTGGTGATGCCTAAGTTTAATATTTCCATGACTGCTTTAGGCATTAGGTTATGAGATGCTCTTGAATCCAACATAACATTATGTAAGATTTTATTTTGAACATTTAAGCTAATATAGAATGGAGGGACACCCCCTTGTTGATGTTCTCCATTTACTTCTCGACTGAATAATAACTTAGGTTGATCATCATTAAGGTTTACAACCTCTTCGCCTTCACCTATGTTTAGTGTTTCAGTAATTTGTGCTTTGTATGATTCATTTTTCACCAGCTCTGTTAAAGAAACTGGTATTTTCAATTTGGCTATCTCAATTTTGATATTGAATGGAATTTGAGTTTTGCCTAATTGAATGATTTCATTTTTAGCAATAGTGGTTTATGTATTTTTTTCTTCTTTCTCAACACTTGGTAATTTAGTTTGTATCTCAATTGTTTTGTTTTCAATTTTCTTGTTTGGAACAGTTTGAGTGGCTGTTGAAGTTTGAGTTGTAGTTGATGTTATGTCTACAATATTCGAGTTGGAAGCCTCCTGAGTTCCTCTAGGTAGAATTTGTAGAATTTTGGTCATAGGAGCTTCTACTATTTTCTTAGTTTGGGTTTGGACTAATTTCTTAGCAAGACATTTTGTGTTCCTTTTGCTTCTAAGGCTATATTGTTTATGAACTTCGTATATAGCAGATTCATAGCCTTGTTTGTAGTCAAAGGACTCTCCATAATCTAATTGTAATTGTTGTAACATGTACAATTCCTATTCTTCTTGGGTAAGAAAAATGGAATCTTCATTGCTTACTCCCATCAAGTTTATCTGGGTGTCTTGGTCTTCTTCATGTTGTTGTAACTTTCAGCATAATTGTCCTAGAAAGGTGGTCTAATCTATTGATCAAGTACAACTTCTCTTGATTTTCCAGTATTAGGATTTTTCCTAAAGTTGGGGTTTCTAATTTGGGATCCTTGTTGATTTTCCCACTGAGTTTTTATTTCCATATTCTCTAATCTATCCATGGTAACCCTCCTTAATGGTAACTCTTCCTTAATGAGCTCTTCCTTAATGGTAACTCTCCTCTCATTCCTCATCCTAGCTCTTTTAGCCAATAAGTTGGCTTCTACACTAACTACATCACTCTGCATATGTTCGAAAGTTGCAGGGTTTCTTTCTCTTAATTGATAGGACATGCCAGCATCAAAACCATCTGGAAATTTAGTCAGGACCAGGTCTAGTGGAGGTTTGATATTCACTAGAATTGCATTGTAAATTTTGTTGAACCTAGTACAGTAATCCTAAACAGATTCACTAGGAGATGTCCTAATGTTCTCATATTCAGATAATATTTGGAGAGGGTTTTTGTTTCTTTCCCACCTATTTATGAACAATTGGTGGAAAGTAGCTAAATCAGCAATATGGTTAGGAGGTAAAGATTTAAACCACCTTTTAACATCTCTTGCTAGTGTTTGTGCAAATAATCTCATTTGTACATCAGCCTCATCAACTTCATGTAACACAAAATACTCTGTCATTTTATTTACATGTTATTGAGAAGTATATTGTCTAGTACCATCA
The DNA here is from genome assembly GCA_000404065.3 of Pinus taeda. Taxonomy (NCBI): domain Eukaryota; kingdom Viridiplantae; phylum Streptophyta; class Pinopsida; order Pinales; family Pinaceae; genus Pinus; species Pinus taeda. The sequence continues at coordinate 43,434 of APFE030480382.1, read as the reverse complement.
AACTAAAAAATTTTGCTCTGGTAATATTGTGGCATAGCATGTAATGTGGCTTGAAAGGCCAAAGGTGCATATCTATCTGCCATGGCTAAGGCTTTAGCTTGACTGGGAGGTAAAGTAGTGGTGCTTGAAGATGAAATTGAAACGCTTGAAGATGAACTTGAAATGTTAGGTTGGAAAGGAAGTTTAGGTATAAATGGATGTGGAATGAACTGTGGTGGATATTATAGGTGAATTGGTACTGAATGAGGCTGTATTTAAAATTTCTAAAGATACTATAGAGTGTTTAGGGGTAGCAACAGTTAGAGCAGTTGACAGTTGAAAATAGGCTTCATCTATATGCTTTATCAAAGTTGAGGTTAATGCATCAAGTTTGTCAAAAGTATCTAGAACCTGTTGATCTAAATCAAGTTTTATAATATCCTTCTTTGATTCAATAAACTGAATAAAATTGGGGTCTATTACAGTATCATAGACTAAATTTTCATATTTGGTACAAAATAAAGAATGCTCAAATGATAAATCAAATTGAATATCCTATATGCTTGATAACTCTTTAGGAAGTTAATTTACTTTGATTAATTGACTAATACTTCCTAGACTTTCTACTTTTTTAGGTATTCTTAAAATTCTGTTAGGATCATCAACAATTGTAGCAAGTTGTGGATCAGGATGAGCCCTGGTATAATATGTTCTTTTAGAAGCCATAATTTTAACTTATAATGATGACTTCAAACAACCCTTTAAAACCTTACTGTGAAAAATGAGGAAAATTGTTTCCTTTAAGATTGATTTTAACTAGGGACCGAATCCCTAGTATGGTCGCCAATAAGTTATCACTCTGAAATTTCCATGGGTTGTTCAATGCATTAAAAGTAAATATCAGAGGTAACTACAAACCTACTTTGGAGCTTAGGATCTAGCCTTCCTAACCTCAGAGAGGGCTCTCTCTATATGATTTAACTTTGTTTATTTTAGGGATTTTAGGCTAGTTATGTATGTTTAATTGGATTGATTTTGGTTGGTTGGTGGAATTAATGATTTAGATGAATATGTGCTTTCCCATTTCCATTGGGCTATGGACTCAATATGTTTTGAAAACATAACAACAACAAACTATATAGAGAGTGTTACAGGGCAAGATTGGTGAGCAATATCATATCTCAAGGTTGAATGATGAAATGATTTATTAATCAGGATCAAGGAGAAACTAAGAATTCCTTAAACCAGATACTGAAGAAGGATGAAGAAAATCAATCGAGATCAGAGGGAAATTAAGAATACTCTAAACCAAATATTAGAAGAAAACATAGAAATGTATAACAGTTAAAGCAGAGTGTAATGTTTAAGCAAATTCTGCAGTAAAACTCCTATTATAAAATTCAAATTTAGAACACATGAAAGTTTATGGAATACTTAGAAAGAAAACATGAACAATTGAAATTTATACTTCATTGAGATAGCTCAACACATGAACCCTGTAAAGAAGTTTCTTTACAACGTGTTTTATCTGTCAACTGGAAGTTGGTACAATAACCCTCAGGTAATAGATCAGTCAGCTACTGAAATATTCAGAAACCCCCCCTTGATGCTTCGAATGATGAAGTATTTATAAAAAAAATTACAAAAATATCTTGTCAATTGACTATGATTTATTTAAGGAAAATAAATATCTTTGTACAAAAATATAGTGACACATATTTAACTGACTGACATCTGTCCCTTTTTATTTGATTGTTGTTACTTGACTATTTCTTTCATCTGCTTTTCTTTCACGTTGTCTACTCCTTTCACCTTGTTTGTGCCTTTCACCCTTCATAGTAAATCACACCATTTTCCCCATGTTTCTTCATCTGGAAGTTTTATTTTCATCATCCTCTGGTAAATCTTATATGCTTCTGTATATTTGGAAAATTTAGGCTTATTCACAAAAAGGTGATTTACCTCATGCTGGAGGTAAAAGAAGTTTTCTAAAGTCTAGAGGAGCACTTTGCCTATGGGTACACCTTTCATGGACGAACTGTTGGAAGTCTCTTTGGCTACTTCCCTCATAATTTTATCATAGTATTCATGTCTCATTAGTTTATCATTGATTATAAAGGATTAGGCAAACCCTTTTGTCTCAATACATCAAACTTGTCAAAAAACTTGTCTACTACGAGTTTCATGTTTTGACATTTCTCCTCAAGTTGTATCATTAGATTTCTTTTGGAAATAACTTTCTTCACTTCTAGTATAGTCTTTGTTCTATCAGTTATCTAGAGATCTTTTAATTCATACTTGTTTTTGGAATTAAGGAATTTGATTATTTTAGAGGCCTCCTCTGGTTTCTTTCCAAGATCTGTTTTTACCTTTTGAATTGCATCACCAGCTTCCTTCACCTAATCATTCTGCTCAAATATTACCTGTATAGAAGGCCAAATATCATTAACTGAGTTAATGATATTGGCCCACAAATGTTGCTTTTATTGGGCTAAAGGCTCTTTTAGTGACAACTCTTTTTCTAGTTTATGGATTCTATCACTCAGCTTATTGGCTTTTTGTTTCTCAACTTGATGCATTACTTCTATGAATTTCTTTTCCTATCATATGCTCTTTACTTGTTCCTTGAGCTTATTAATCTGTGTTGTTTGAATGGACATATCTTCCATTGTGTTATGAAACCAACTCACAAAAAGATAGAAAAGATAGATCAACGCCTTAGAAATAAGCCTCTTCGAGGGGGAAACCTCCTTTACATTACACAAATGAACAATTCTTGGATGATACAAATGCCAAGACCTCCTTTCTCTATATAGGAGTCCAAGGGGTCATAATATAATCAGAATCGACATAACAATAACAATGTAAGGGCACAATAATAATAATAGTGGGCTTCTATGGGGCACAATAAAAACAATATGGGGACTACATGGAAACAATAATATAATAAGGGAGTTGTACTAATAACAATAAGGGGTTAGACTAGTAGTATAGTGATCTAGCATGCCCCTCTCCTTCAAAAAGTGTTGTCCTCAACGCTTGAGTAGTTCTTGCTGCATCTGTATAAGATTCTTGTCCTCCCATGTGGAATCTTCAACGAGTAAGTTCTTCCACTTAATGAGATACTCTGAAATTGATCGATTTCATAGCTGTCAAGTTCTTGTTTCTGTGACTGCTCCAGGCTCCAATATGACTTTTCCTTCCCATCAAGTTCTGGAAATATTGTTTAAACTAGGATCTTCTGCAACTTTTGAATGAGTGGCCACACTTCTTCATCTTTCTTCCATTCATACTTTGATTCGTTTATCCAATCTAGTTGGATAATAGAAATGGTGCACATCAGTGCTTCCACACCCTTATCCTTTCTTGAGAGTGCATCTGCCACAACATTTTGCTTCCCTTTTTTGTAGATGATTTTAAAGTCATAACCCAACATCTTTGTGACCCATTTTTGTTTCTCTTCAGAGGATAATCTTTGTTCTAAAAAGTATTTAATACTATCATGATCTGTTTTTACTTTGAAGTGTCTTTCCATTTGGTAAGGTCGCCATTTCTTAAGTGTGTGTAGTATTGCCAACATTTCCTTCTCATAAATAGCTTTCTTGAGGGACATTTGTTTTTATGTATGTAACCATAAAAATACCAAATCTCCTACATCAAAACTTCTTTCATTGTGATGTTGATATGCATGTTGCTTCATTCGATTCTGCACCAAAGTGGCGTTATCCTTTAAAAGTTGGAGAACTTGTTGTTGATGCTCAATGTTATATTTCAAAGCTTGAATCTTTTTCTTCTTGAGATGTCCTTCTATATTGAGAGCTTGAGGAGTTTTAATTTCTTCCAAAGCATTACAAGATATGGTCAGATTCATTTCTTGATGCTCTATGTGATCTTTCACTTCTTCAACATTTTTCTTCTTGATATGTCCTTCTATATTGATAGTTTGAGGAGTGGTAATTTGAGCCATTACATTACAAGATATGGTCAGATTCATTTCTTCTTTCTTGATGTGGTCTTTCACTTCTTGAGCCTTTTTCTTCTTGATATGTCCTTCTATCTTAAGATTTTGAGGAGTAGTAATTCTTTCCAACGCTTTACAAGATATGGTTAGATTCATCTCTTCTTTCTCTGGGGTTGGTTCCTGGTGTATATACTCTTCTTTTGACATTTCTCGATCCTTTTCTTCCTCGTCTCCATAATCAATGTAAAATAGTTTCTTCTCAGCACACTTATGACCTTTAATGTATTTGTTATCACAATTGTAACAAAGCCCTTTTTCTCTTTTTTCTTCCAATTGTTGTGGTGTAACCCTTGTAGTTTATGGAAGGCTAGGAGAAACAACACTTCCATCTTTATAGTTGTGAGGGGTAGACTTCCTTGTTGCCATAATTTTCTTTCCACTTTGTAACAAAGCCCTTTTTCTCTTTTTCCTTCCAATTGTTCTGGTGTTGCTATAAAGAAGGTGTTGCCCTTTGCATCCTCAAAATGTGCTATCATTTCCTCCGTGAAAATTGACCACGTAACAAGTTGTTTACAAGAAAAAATCCCTTTATACCATAAAAATTGATCCGACTCTAAATATGAAGATTCAATACATACCTTTTGTAATAGTGGTACACCATGTAGATCAAAATATTTCTCCATTTGTAGTATCCAATTTACCAGATCCTTGCCATCAAACTTTATCATACCACCTTCTCTTGATTTTTGGAGCTCGATCTTGAAATGACTGTAACTCTGTAATTTCAAATCTCCAAGTTCTAAAAAATTTTCATGCGGTATCTCTCTGTGTTCTCTTTCTAATCCTATAAGTTTGATCAAGATTGGATTCTGCAAGGAAGTGTTATGTCAAATTTCCCACGATGACCTAATTACAAACTGGTTCAATAGAGCGAACTTGTATGAAGTTCCACGTGTCACTGTTTCAACCTTAGTACATGAAACTAATGTACAAAATACTACAAGAAGTCCTCTTTCTAAAACTTCTTACGACATTTCAATATAATGCTTAGAGAGAAAGTTATGACAATTTTCCCAAGATGATTTGTTTGGAATGTAATTCAGTAGTCTGCAAAAACTCTAACTTCCTCAGATTATATATCCAAAAATATAGCAAGACAAGATCTGAAATTTGGAGCTGAGTTTCAAACCAATCACTTCTCAAATCGGTTTTTTTTTTAGCTTCTGAAACTTCATAGTGAAATAGTGATAGCGAAAATTCCACGATGACCTGTTTTATATGAAATTTTGGAGCTTGCCAAAACCCTAACTTCCTCAGACCATATCTCCGAAAATAGCGCTAGACAAGATCTAAAATTTGGATCCAAGGTTCAAAGATATTTCATCTCAAATGGGTTTTTTATTACCTTCTGAAACATCACAGAAAAAATGTTATAGCAAAAATTCCACAATGACTTGTTTGGAGCAGCGAAACCCTAGAATCCAAAGCTCTGATACCAAATGTTATGAAACCAGCTCACAAAAAGATAGAAAAGATAGATCAACGCCTTATAAATAAACCTCTTCAAGGGGGAAACCTCATTTACATTACAAAAATGAAAATTTCTTGGATGATACAAATGACAAGACCTCCTTTGTATACATAGGAGTCCAAGGGGTCATAATATAATCAAAGCCAACATAACAATAATAATGTAAGGGCACAATAATAACAATAGTGGGCTTCTATGGGGCACAATAATAAAAATATAGGGACTACATGGACACAACAATATAATAAGGGGGTTGTACTAATAAAAATAAGGGGTTAAACTAGTAGTATAGTGATCTAACACATTGCTTTAATCAATTTGTTGTCTTCATCAGTGGGATGGGTTGTTGGTCTTGTTGATGTTGTTGCTATTGCAGTTGTTGGAACTGGTGCTGATGCAGGTCCTAATGTAGATACTATAAGAAAGGCAGTAATGGGAACTGCTTCCATGCTAGCTTTTTTTTCCTATACAAGTTATCCATTTTTGTCTCGATTTCCTTCAATTAAGTTGTCAAATGGATGATTAAATTCAGCATATCACCCTTTTGATTAACTATTTCAAAAACCTCCTTGGTTTGTGGATGCTCAGTGGTTGGTAGCTTTAACTATTTATTCAATGCAACTATGTCTACATTTTTCGTTTTTATAAGTTCTTTTCTTGCCTTGATGTCAGTTGGATTATAGCCAATTTCAATTACCAAATCTTCCAGTGAATTAATCTCGTTGTCTTTTTCTTGTGGTGAGGCCCTTTCCAGCTTTAACTATGACTGTATATTTTCAAGAGAATCGTTCAATTTTTGGAAACTTAGAGCTTTATGTGTCATGGTTGAATATAACATATCTCCTTCCTATTTGTGAAATTCAATTTGGTCGATTAGATGCACATCTTTGGCATGAATTGCAAAGGTTTTTTTCTTATAATATTCTGAAGTTCTTCGGGCCTTTACCTCTGGTTGTAGGAAGGTCATCTCCATTTTCCTTGTTTTGAGGTCAAAAGCTGAAAACAACCTACTCTGATCCCTCAGAGTTTTCTTCCAGTATTGTGTACATATAGCAGCCTTTAATGCTTCATTTCTGATTTTAATCTCTTTATACTTCTTCATGATATCTTTCTCTTTCTCAACTGGTTTGCTAGATGATGAAACTTTTGCATTATTATGATTTTGAATGATTTGTGCACTAGAAGATGATGGCAGAGGTGTTTCTTCTATATGTGTTGTGTGTGCATCATCCCTAATAATAATCTGTTTTTTCTGTTTCAATTGTATTTTTCTGCCCTATTACTAGATTTAGCTTGGTTTTCTTTCTGCTCACAACCTTGAATTTAGTATCATAAGTAGTTTCTGCTGAGTATTATCCTTCTTCCCTAGCCCTTTTTGAATTTTTGTCCTATCAGTCTAGAGTATGCAGGATGGAACTAGTATCAACCTGCTTATCCACCTCCTACAAAGTGTTTTCCAACCACTCTGACTGGTTTGAATACTTTTCAATTTCAGGTTTTTACTCATGAATGAAAGGGGTCAATTTTAATTTGACCCTTAACTTACTTAGGACACCCAAAGGGTCATAACGCCATTTGAAACTACTCTTGATCTTGAAATCTTGTAAACATTTATATGCTTCCTTTCGAGCATTTCTATTGTTGCATATAAAAGGCCCTATTTGGTTTTTAATCTTGAATTGGATCTTGTTTTTAGCTGAAAGGAAATGGATCTCATTAGATTTCAATATTTTTCTGATGTATTCCAAAGCAAATATCCTCATTGGGAGGTATTTGGGAAACTTGTATGGAACTAGTTGGCTTCCATACACTCTGATATTTGTATGATTCTAGTATAAATACCAGTCTCTTTTTTTACTTTTATTTTACAATTGTAACACCTTATTTATCTCTTCATTGATTCTAGGTTGAATGCAACTGCTTAGCATATTAACAACTGGATAAACAAATGAACCAATGAAGTCTTTATAGTTGTATTCTGTGGAATCATTTCTGATCAAGGATGTCCAAAAGACAACAGATTAGAGATTACCCTCTGTGTCTAGTTTTTGGAGGCTAACTGCAAACCTTTCTTATTGGAAATATAAAAACATATGGAACAAAACTAAGGAGTATTTGAAAACTCCTTCTTCTGGTAGCTTGACTAGCTGATCATGGATCACATCTACTAGGTATTGGGAAACATTGAAGGTGGAAGCTGGAGGCTGACTTGGGAAAAATATGGATAGGAAACCAAGGATAGATGCATCCAAATATTCATCAATGAAATACCCTAAAACACATGACAGCATGGCGACAATTTGTCTGGTTCTCTTTGAAAAAAAAGTTGTTGAGTATCGAAATTATCTTTTGGGATTTCTACTGATGGTGAAAGGAAAGTCTGGAATATTTGGAATATTTTGGGAAAGTCTAGCTTCAAGTAGAGTTCAATAAGGGTTTCAATGGATATTGGCACTTCATCAGGCTGTGGTTGAATCTGTTGCATCTGATTGATGGATATAACAGTGATTGTGAAAAGGATATCTTGGTTTGGGGTAACTAAAACTCTTTCATTAGGCAAATAGTTAATTTGACAGAGTCTAATAAGTTCAGGGAATTGAAAGGTCTGTGGGAATATGTATTTAGGCAAATTTGAATCCCACAGACTGATATCATATGCCTGGTCAACGAATTTGTCATGGCTCCAGCAATGGAGCTCCAAAAGGTTGGAATTTGTCATAGTATCAATGCTTTTAAAGTCTTTATTAGCCAAGGGAACTTGTTCGACATCTGATACTCAGGGTTGAAGAATGTTTACACTTTGAACGCTCTGGGAAGCCATTAAATTTGATTATTTTATCTATTTCTATATTTAATTGATGGAGAAGAGAAATAAGGTTTACCTGTGGCAAGGTCGAGGCGACCGCAGGGGCTACAATTCCAGTTAGCGAGGACTTTGGGTATTTTTTCATAATTCAACAGTAATAGTGAAATAATGAAATATTGGGGTTTTTTATTTTCTCTGGGGATTGACGGTTTAATGCACAATACCATGGTGTTTTATGATGTGGCTAATTTAGTACAAGGTGGTTTGTCACATAACGTTTGGAAGCGGTTTGGTGGATTATCGCACGACGAAAGGTGGTATGGCAATTTGGGATTGGGGGGATGCGATGAGATGTAGTGGTGACATGTGGCAGGGAAGGGGGGGCATGAAAGCACCCATTTCGCAAACCCCCATTAGTTTTAAACATCGGAAGTTGGGGGATGTTATAACGCGTGTGGAACATTGGATTTGATCAAAGATCGGACGATGGATGGGGGTTTTTTAAAGATGTGCGGCCATGTATTAAATTTAATTAAAAACTAGGATTTTAATTCAATTTATTAAGAGGAGATTCATATGAAATGGGGCGGGGATTAATATAGTGGGGGGTTAATAATATAAGGTGGGGAAATGTGTTAGGATAAGGGGAAAGGGATTTTAAACAAGGGAAGGGGATTCTCACATGGGAAAGGTTAAAATGATATTTTTGATAAGCATAATGATGCTTATGATTTTTTGGAAAATATTCTACCTACCTTCAATTTATTCTAACATTTTTTCTTTCCTTTATTGGGTGCATTTGAGCTTGCTAACCCTTTTATTTTCTTTTGATAATAAAACTAACTTATTTCTAACCTTATATATTCCAATGGCTCAGATTAAACTTATGAGCTCATTTTTATTCTCTACCTAACTAATGATATGCCAAGATTAAATGGTTTGGTCAGATCTTTATTCATTAACTATCATGACATGAAATTTAAAAGCATGAATAATCAAGATTAAACTGTATGATCATCATGAATTGTGGCATTTTGGACAAGTTTCACACAATTTTATTTGCAAAATAAAAGTAAACTAAGAGTAGTGGCATTTGAATGTGCAACACTCTCAGAATTTATTTTTTGTTTCTTTTTGTGGGGTTCATATTTTATATATTTTTTATCTTTCTTTATTTTGGTCCTTTGATTATCTTCTTAGGACACATCCTCTTTTCATTTTCTAATATGGAAAACTGTTACGAAACTAGCTCAAGAAAAAGATAGAAAAGATAGATCAACGCCTTAGAATTCAGCCTCTTCGAGGGGGCAACCTCCTTTACATTACATAAATGAACAATTCTTGGATGATTCAAATGAAAAAACCTCCTTTCTATATATAGGAGTCTAAAGGAGTCACATATAACCCCAGCTGACCTAACAATAATAATATAAAGCCACAAAAATAACAATAGAGGGATTCTATGGGGCACAGTAATAACAATATGGGGACAATAGGGGCACAACAATATTAATAAGGGATACAACAACAATAGTAATAAGGTAATCACTAGTATTATAGGGACTCAATGTGCCCCTCTCCTTCAAAAAAGTGTTGTCCTCAACGCTTGAGTAGTTATGGGTGCTTCTGTATAAAATTCTCATCCTCCCATGTGGAATATTCAATGGATAAGTTCTTCCACTTGATAAGATACTCCAAAATTGATCGATTTCGTAGCTGTCGAGTTCTTGTTTCTGTGACTTCTTCCTGTTCCAATATAATTTTTCCTTCCTCTTCAAGTTCTGGCAATATTGTTTGAACTGGGGGCTTGTCGCCTATAACCTTCTTTAAACATGAAACATGGAAAACTAGGTGCAATCAAGAAGCTGCAGGAAGCTCCAATTTGTATGCCATGGTACCAATCTTTTGCAACACCTTGTACGGACCATAATACTTTGGTGATAATTTATTATCCTTCTTACTTTGCTTGAGGGACATTTTCATATATGGTTGTAGCCGTAGGAATACCCAATCACCTACATCAAAACTTCTTTCACTGCAATGTTGATCTGCCTGTTGTTTCATTTTATTTCGTGCCAACATGAGGTTATCCTTTAAGAGTTGGAGGACTTGTTGTTGATGTTCAATGTGATGTTCCACTACTTGAACCTTAGAATTTTCTCTTAAATATGATGTGATGGATGGTGGTTGATATCCATAAAGTGCCATACATGGGGTCATTTTTGTTGCGGTATGGAAGGAAGTGTTATACCACCATTCAGCGAGAGGCAACCATTTGACCCATTGTGTCTATTTATGAGATACAAAGCAACGAAGATATCCTTCCAAATATTTGTTTACTATCTCAGCTTGCCCATCATATTGAGGATGATAAGATGAGCTATGAGCTAACTGAGTATCAAGACAAGAAAATAATTCTGTCCAAAAATTTCCAGTGCAAATGGGATCTTTGTCACTTAAAATAATCTTTTGGTTTCCATGTAGCTTTTGAATTGTTTCCATAAATACAGTAGAAACTGTACTGACTTTAAATGGATGTGATAATGCACAAAAGTGTGCATACTTGGTAAGTTTGTCAACTACCACCATGATGACACTCTTTCCCTCAGACTTGGGTAAACTTGTGATAAAATCCATTGAAACCTCCTCCCAACGTTGGCTTGGAATGGATAAAGGTTGTAATAGACCTGGTGTCTTAATTATTTCAACTTTATTTTGCTGGCAAACCAAACATTCTGCAACAAACTTTTGAATATCTGATTTAAGGCCATCCCAAAAAAATTCCTTCTTAACCCTATGGTAAGTTTTTAAAAACCCTGAGTGCCCTCCTACAGGAGAAGTGTGCAATTCCATAAGAATCTTTTTTTTAGCTGGGAATTCTTACAGAGGTATAAGAAATCTTTGTACCATAACGAATCATTTTGCCAGCTAAATGTATTAGACGTACTAGAATATTTTTGTAACTTTCGAATAAGTTCCCACACTTCTTCATTATTATTCCATTCCTCCCTTGCTTCGTTTATCCATTAGGTAGGGTTTCCATTTCTTAAGTGCATGGATTATTGCCAACATTTCCTTCTCATAAATAGCTTTGTGTAAAAACTTTCCCTTGATTGGACGACTTTCAAAAGCAATCGGTCTTTCATCTTGCATTAGAAAAACACCAATTCCATTTCCTGAAGCATCACATTCCACAATAAAGGTTTTTGTGAAGTCCGGTGTAGTTAAGACTGGTGCTTGGCACATTGCCTCTTTAAGATGTTCAAAGGCCTT
>APFE030480382.1:0-30419 GCA_000404065.3 Pinus taeda | reverse complement strand
ATTTGCAACCATCACTTGACACTCTGGTGCTGGATAGAAGAAGCAATTCAATTCTTTTGCTACCTTACAATGAATAAATTGTGGGTACTTCCTGAATCAATCAACACTATTACCTTTTTCTTCTTGATTTGTCCTTCTATCTTGATGGTTTGAGGAGTGGTAATTCCAGCCAATGCATTACAAGATATGGTCGAATTCATTTCTTCTTTATCTAGGCTTTGTTCTTGGAGTATATCCTCTTCTTTTGACCTTTCTTGCTCCTTTTCTTCTCCCTCTTCACAATCTATGTAGAATAATTTCTTCTCAACACACTTATGACCTTTAGTGTATTTGCTATCACAACTGTAACAAAGCCCTTTTGCTCTTTTTTCTTCCAATTGTTGTGGTGTCAACCTTATAGGTTGTCGAAGACTAGGGGCAACAACACTTCCGTCTTAGTTGTGAGTGGTATGCTTCTTGGTTGCCATAATTTTGCTTTCCATTTTTCTTGCTAACCTGAATGCCTTCTCTAAAGAATCAGGTTCCCAAAGGTGAACATCATGTTGGATATTATCCTTTAAAGACCCTATGAACACATCAATCCTATGCTCCTCTGGAATATCTTTTACCCTTATGTTCAAGTTTTGGAACTCCTCAATGTGCTCCATTATTGAACCCTTTTGTTTGAGACTTATCAATTGGCTAAAAAAAGTGTTGCTTTTTGTATCCTCATAATGTGCCATCAATTCTTCCGTAAAAATTTCCCAAGTGATAAATTGTTTCCGAGAGCAAAGCCATTGATACCATACAAACTGATTTGGTTCCAAATATAAAGTTGCCATAAGTACCTTTTGTGTGTTTTGCACATTATTGAGATCGAAAAATTGCTCCATCTGTAATATCCATGTTGCAAGATCCTTGCCATCAAACTTCCTCATATCTATTTTTGGAATATGGTGGGTCTTCGATCCCACATTAGAGTCTATGAAATCATGATTAACAATTATTTTGTTCACATCATGAGTTTCCTTTACTACCTTTTCACCATTAGTAAGTATTTCGTGTAGAAAGTTTTTCAAATCTGTCTTCAAATCTGCCATGTCTCTCTTCAAATCTATCTTCAAATCATCCATCTTAGCTTCCACGCCCTTTATCTTAGCTTCTATTAGCTTTTGTGAGAGTGACATTTGTTGTACTTGGTCTTGTAATTTTGATATATCATGTAGCATTCCTTCCTCTTCTTCATGAGTCATGTTAGAGCTTTCAGGTTCCTTACTAGGTGTTTGCATTTTCTTTCCTTGAGGCATCAATTACCGATAATAATTCTCTACTATGCCCTTCGAATTCCTTAAAAATAAATTTTCAAACCAAGCTTAAGCAGAAATTTAAAAAAAATCTACACAACTTTTTTCACTTTGTAGGAGCTTGATATTGCCTCTGATGTATCTCTATACTTTCAAATCATCTAGTTCTAAAGTTGCGATCTGGAGTAGCCCTCTGTGTCATCTTTCCAATTCCACCATTCTAATCCAAATTGGATTCTCCAAGGAAGAGTTATGCGAAAACTCCCACAATGACCTAATTATAGACTAGTTGAGTAGAGCAAAATTTTATGACGTGCCACGAGTCACTGTTTCGACCTTTGGCCCTAAAAAATGTATACAAGAAACTACATTCCATCCTCTTTTGGTACCTTCTTATGAAATTTCAATCCAATGCTCAAAGAGAAATTTATGACGCTTTTCCCCAGGTCACTTGTTTGGAATGTAATTCAGGAGTCTGCAAAAAGACCAAATTCCTCAGATCATATCTCCGCAAATATAGAGTGAAAAGATCTAAAATTTGGACCCGAGATTCAAAACGATTTCTTCTCAAATGGGTTTTTTTTTTTTAGCTTCTGAAACATCGCAGAAAAAAAGTTATCGTGAAACTTCCACGATGACTTGTTTGGAGCAGCGAAAACCTAGAATCCAAGGCTCTGATACCAAATGTTATGAAACCAACTCAAGAAAAAGATAGAAAAGATAGATCAACGCCTTAGAATTCAGCCTCTTTGATGGGGTAACCTCCTTTACATTACATAAATGAAAAATTCTTGGATGATTCAAATGACAAAACCTCCTTTCTATATATAGGAGTCTAAGGAGTCACAATATAACCTAGATGACCTCACAATAATAATATAAAGCCACAAAAATAATAATAGAGGGATTCTATGGGCACAGTAATAACAATATGGGGACAATAGGGGCACAACAATATTAATAAGGGATACAACTACAATAGTGATGGGGTAATCACTAGTATTATAGGGACTCAACAAAAAACATTTGCAAAAAAGCAAAGGTTTGTACAATATTACAAGACTTAACATAGTCAATTCAAAATTATGATCCCTATTATTATAGGAACCTAACAGTCCATATATTATTTATGCTTTCAAAGGAAATAATGCATTTTTTCTCAAAGAGTTGGATGGAATAGAGCTGCCAGGAGGTCTTGTCAATGGGAGGATGTTGAAACATTACTTCTCATAAGAACATAGATTTCCCTCATTCCATTGTAAATATCATAGTATATTATTTTTTTGATTGGATAACTCATTTGACAAAGGTTGAAGCCCGCAGAGAAGGCCCTAAGCCTACTTTGATGAAGCTACCACAAAAAGGAATAAGATTGAAGACAATGCAGATATGGAGAACTCAAGGCTACTAATCTTATGTTCTTGACACTTCACACTGAGAAGTGACATCCCTAGCTGGAGCCACTATTAGGGTCCTATAATTTATAGGATCTCAAGGTGATTGAGTATCTCACATTTTGAAAATTTCATATTGTTCATAGATTTCAATATTCAACTGATTTCCAAAAAAAAGGGGTATTTAAAAAAAAAGGTATTTAAAAAAAAAAAGGAAAAGAACAAAAGAAAATAAAAGAAAACCCCAAATATTTTTCAATTCATACAGTCTAAGCATGCTTGAACAGATTTCGATTTCTGTTGATAGGGTAGAAAATAAAGATCTACCAAACCTTTTAAGCTTCGAAAATTAGTAGCTATGTAGAAATGAAATAGGTTCAACTGTTAAGGTCAGTAGAGGCAGCTGGTTGGTAAAGTCGAAATTGTAAAGACGATGAGGTCTTGTGCTCAAACCTGAGCAAGGGTGTTGACTAGTCACAAGGAGTGACTTGCTTGGGCCAAGCCCGCTCACCTTTGGCCCACAGAGCTTTGGATTGATGGTGAATGGGTGCACTGTTAAGGCACTCATTGTGATAGGTCACTAGTTAAAATCCCCGTGGGTGCTTACCTACCAAAAAAATAAATCGGTTCAACTGTTCAATCTGAACTAATAAGAGAGATGAGTAATGGAGTAGGTTAGAAATTAAAAAAAAAAATAGAAAGTAAAAAAGGGGTCTGCAAGTCTAAATGTGCCCTGCAAAAAGAAAAAATGTTAGATTAGAAACAAAAGGTAGGTAGGTTGAAAGAATAATAAAGAGGAAAAGGACATGAAAAATTCCTTCTATTGTTTTATTCAACATTTCATTTATTTTTTCTAATGTGGAAAAAATAAATTAATTAAGGATATGGGTATAATAAAATACTCCTAACTTTATTCCATATACTCTACCCTCATTCCATTTTTTTTCTAAACCCCACCACCCATGTGCCCATCACATCCTTGGTTATACACCCCTCAACTTCCATCAAAATCCCTGCACTCAACGTTTTATTGATGGCTCATAAAGATTTTCAGCCTCCCCTCACCCTCTGAACATTAATCTCAGGGGAGGGGGGGAAGGGGGGTCCGAAATCAGTGGCTTGCCTCTGACTACATGTCACACTCACATAATTTCGCACCCCCCCCCCACTGATTCCGCTTACCACTTAGGGGGCCCTCCGAAAAGTTGTTTCCACTCTCAACAAAGCACCCATTCGATAATGGAACCTCCACTAACCATGTCGCGGCACGTCTTCATTCCTAGTCATGTCCGTCCACCACTCTCACCACCCCACACCACCACCCTATCCCATCCACCAACCACCTTCATTCCCACGCAATACTCGATGCACATTCAATTCGTTAGGTCGTTAGCCAACGAGCCCGCGCCACTTCATGCCACTTCAACAAGAACTCTACAAAGTTACAAATACATTATCTCTCACCCATTTGGAGTTTACAAAGTTTTTGATATGTCTTTTATGCGTGGCAGGTGAAGTGAAAATTTGCAGAGATATACACAGAGTGTAGAAAAGCAATTGAATTACCTACTCTACAACAGCAAGCTACAATTGGTTGCATTTAGCTGGCATTCCCCTTCTTGAATCCTATTTTCCAATCACTCCCTTTCTATTTTTCCTCTCTATGTCCGCTCCTCTTTTCATTCCCTTTTCTAATTGAAGTTCACCCACAAATCCAAATACAGTCTTTGTTTCAAATTTCCAGAAGATGGACATGCCACCGAAGAAGAAAGAATAGGAGTTGTTCAATACAATGGTGCACCCACCACTATATTTGGACCATATTTCACTTGCAGATAGAGACTACAAGATAAACAAGACAGTATCAGAATTTGATCTCTTCAACATTTATTATTGGTGGGAGGAAAAATTCCTCGAGGAAATGGATGATATAGGACTTTTGGATGCAAAGTTACCTTTCTACATATTTCCCAAGACCCATAGCTGCCCAAAATTGATTAAAAAATGCCAGTCCTACTATAGCCCACATCTAAGATCAGTAGTAGCCCCTGCAGGAGAAATATTGTTCACCGTTGATGCCAAACACATTATGCAGATGATGCAAGCTCCTATGATTGAAGGAACCACTCCCTTTTCCCATGAAATCCTCAGTGAAACGTACCAGAAGTTACACTTTACTAAAAGCGCTAAAACCCTAGAACTATTCATTACTGAAGAGACCCCACTACCTAAGAAAAATCCTCCATATCCATCCTCTCCTTTCCCTGATAGAACCAAGCACATAGTCACTGTGCTTTTATATCTACTAGGGTATTACTCATATCAGTGGCTTGATGAGGCCTTCATAGGTTTCCTGTCCATTTTGTCATCAGAGTCAAAGCTCTCTATCCTATTTAATTTTAGTCAATTCCTGGTAGAGGCCATGCATGACTAATTCATAAATTTTACCGCAGAGGAAGTATTTAAATATTCTTCAGTACTAGTTTAAATGTTTGTGTATTTTTAGGTAAACATGTTTCAGTTTGTGATGAGAAAGCTAAATGAAGAAGGTAAACCTTAGTTTGTCATTTACTGGAAAACCTTGTTGATGAAAGATCAAGAAGAATTCACATAGACATCATTCATAGATATGTTTTTCCATCCAGCTATAAGCCTCCTAAGCAGTATAGAAGAACCTAGAATTAGTGAAGAAATCGAAAGAATTATGCAGTTGAGGAACCAAGCTAGAACAAGAGATTGGTACTTGTACAAAAATTACACTGAATTAAGGATATATGGATGTGAATTGGCCCCTTACAATCTGCCAAAGTTCCTCCCCATGAGTATCTTTGCACTAGAGTATATCAAGCAGATGATCAATGTAGATGAAGTGCACTTTGTGGCAGCAAAGAAGAAGTCTCAGTTTAGGATCAAATCCCAGGTTGGTCCTATTATTTGCAACAACAGAGCAACGGGTGAGGAGGATGATAAGAAGTTGAAAGAAATGAAGTTCACCCATAGCTTCACATGGTCCTATGACCCATGGGGTGTCATCAAAGAAAAGGGTGGAAAACAAATCAACACCTTATATTCACACTCATAGGCCTGAAATAGAGAAATTCATGAACTAGACAGAGTGGATGCCTGAATCCCTACAAGAGGCTGAGGAGAAGATACTTTCTTCTTCAAGTGCACAGACTTCTAAGAAACAAGAAAATCATAGTATAGAAGATAGACTAGACAATGGCAAGGAACAGGAAAAATAAGCAACTGGGAAAATACAAAGAGAAGATCAATCACCAGGGAATGATACTTATATAAAGGAATTTAAGCTGAAATTTAAAGGGAAAGGATTCATATGGACATGGACCCAGGTAAAGAATCACCATAGCAAATAGTTATCAACCTCAGTGACATTCTTGGTTCATCTCCAGCAAGAGGTCAATCTTTTCCTACGACTCTAATCTTAGAAAAGCAACAAACTCTTCAAATTCCCACATCTACCAATGTAACAAGAGAAAAGGAGCAGATCATTTCTTATACTTTTAGAGAGATAAAGATCATAAATGAAATGTTGAAAAAGAGTACTTATGCTCAGTTCTAGAAGAAAATTTCTACTTCCCAAGGTAGACTTCTGTCAGCTTTCGATTAAGAGAAATGGAAAATTCATATGGCATTCCTTGAGGCCCAAACAACAGAATATAAAACTTCAACTGATTATAAACAAACTTCCTTTGAATTTGATGCCAAAAATGTTCATCCTATTGATCAGTTGGAAATGCATAAGCAAACTGGTGAGATGATCTCCTCCACTCTAACAAGTACCTCTATGAATTTGTTTAAAATGCAAGTGGCTTTATCAAATGCCCAATCTCAACTGAAGATGGAAAAGATTTCATCTCAATCAAAAGATTACAGAATTAAGTCCTTGGAAGATTTAGTGCTGAAAATTGGGTATGATCCATCAGATGTGAAAGTAGTAGAAGAGATTATTAAAAAGAAGGAAACTGATATAGAAGCCTTGAGAAAATAGCTCAAAATTCTTGCAACACTAGATCCGTTGACTAAAGAGATAGAGGAAAAAGAGAGTCAGAAAGCATAAATGATGAAACTAACAATGGAGAATTCACTCCAAATAAAACAAATGGAAATAGAGATGGAGAAGATGGTACGGGAAAAGGATAAAGCAACACAGTCAACCACCACCACTATGGAGGTTGTTCCTCTTACAGTTATTCCCACATCTACTTCCGCAACTACCAATATAGGGAGAGGAAGCAGTGTAGAAAAATTAACCAAATCCATGGACAGCGTGAACCTTCAAACAAAAGAAATCAAGAGATTGGAAACTCAAGTCAACATTTTGTAGGACCAAATTAAAAGAACTGAGAGTGCACATTCAGTAGAAATGTAGAGGGCATGAACATTAATTGAAAAAATTGTAGAAATTGGAAAAGGAGTCATAAATTGGTAACACTTTGGGAAGAGTAAAGGAAATCATATGGAACAATATCATTGAGGGTATGAATGAGATTTTGCCCAGCATCCAAATCATATTTGAGCAAAAGGAGCTTGTCGAAAAAGCTAAAGAGGTTATTTCAACCATTAACCAGGAGCTGGGATACATGCCAACAATAGTCAACAAAACCATCATATTTCTAAATTCAAAGAAGAGGTATGAGCTAGAAGAGATGGGAGTAGGAGATAAAATAGAAACTATCCTACAGGTAAAGAAGGTATTGACGAAAAATAACTTTACTGTACAGCTTGAGGAGAGAAGCCAAAATTTGGAGGTGACAGTAAATAATTTTTTTAGCATAATTGAACCTTTGACACAAAAAGGTCTCCCTTCTCTATTTGTCATTAATGATAAACTCATGACCAAAGAATATTATGTTAAGAGGCTAAAATAAATTGCAAGGGATGATGTCAATCTCTCCAATATTAGAGGCAGCGTGACAGGAAGAGCAATTTTGGATGCTATCAGCAATCCAATTTTCATTTAACATGAATTGAAACACATTTTTGTGACGAATTCCACTTTTGTGCAGTACATAGAAGCAGATGAGATATACCGTAGGTTAATTAAGGTTAAAATTCCAGATGAAGAAGAGTGGAGTGAACTGTGCGACTACCAGGAGGAACAAGACAAACAATATTGAAGAGTTAGCACCCAACTGAGTCAGCACCGAGCCAAGTCAACAAAGCCAACATAATTTATTAGAGAAAAACCAAATCAGCCACTACAGTAGAACTGATTACCCACCAACAACATTCAGAAAAAAAGGGCCAGATGTCGAAGTTATCTTATCATGGCCACCTCATGGTCACACGAGTCAAATTTTTATTTCTCTATACCTAATAACAAATTTCCAAGTGTATATGACAGTTGTGGTAATTTTAGTTCAATACTTCATGTATTGGAAGTATTAGGGGTTGGACCTGAGTGATTGTAAAACTTTTCTTTTAGAGCACTATAATTTTGGAGCTGGAGCATCAATAATAAAGGACCGTTTGCAAGATACTTGAGCTATTTTTATCTAGTGATGTTTTTCTTTCTGCGTTATATGTTTCATTGTTTCCTTCATTGTGTATCATTGGAATCTTGTTTTAAAACATAAATTTTAGAGTAAGATATGTCATTGGAGCACCTTATTTCTGTCTATGTTTACTATATAAGTGTTTTCCTCTGAGGTTTGGTTAAGAAATACTTAATTGCTTTTTAACCACTACTGAGTTCACTATTTTTTCATCTCATTCTTTATTTTTCTTTAAGATCTATTAAACATAGTTAGCTAGCCTTATTAATGCTCTGAAAACATTTGATGCTACAATCTAGCCTTTTGACTCCATAGCCCAATGGAAAAGGTTTGAGAAACATCTACCCCAACCAATTAAACAATCAATAAATTAATTAATCTTTTATCATTATAGCTAGCCTAAAACATTAAAAAACTTGAAAGAAATTCAAATCTCAAAATATACAGAGAGAGCCCTCTCTAAGCCTAGGATGGCTAGATCCTAGACTCCAAAGTGGTTTGATGTATCCTTTATGATTCTTTTTCTTGCCAATCTTAAAAATGATATAGCGATAACACACCCCAAAGAATAGAAGACACTAAACAGGAAGTGGCTGCAACCTTAACTACAGTGGGCACTCCTATCAAGCCAAAAAGGAAGCAATCAAAGCCAAGTCAAATGTATTTCAAAACCGGGAAGAGAACTAGAGTTATACAAGGAAAGCCACAAAATCCTACAAGGGTTCCTATAATTATTGATGAATCCCCGAGAATATAGGAAGAAATAGGACCCAATGAGGGAAAAATTGAGGAGGTCACTCCTAGAACCAAACAAAAGTCACCCATAGCACTTGTGAGTAGGCGTAGCACTAGTTTTGTCACCTTCAAGAAGCCAAGGACACAATTTTCATTTGAGGAAGAGGAAAAATACAAGCTACAAGAGAGACAGGGTTTGTTACAAGAGGGGCAAAAGTTTCCATAGGAGGGGGAAAATTTGCTATAGGCAGAATAGGGGAAGCGACAAGAGCCCAAGAAATATTCACAAAAGGTATCCATCACCTCAAACAATATTGGAAAAGACCTACAAGAGCTCCAAGAACCTATCCCACAACCTAAATTGAGCTACTACTATAAATTCATTGAAGGAGGGAGGCTTATCCCTGAAATATTTTCAGTCTCCTTTATGAGCTAGAGATAGAAAGAGGAAGAACCCATAAGTGGCTGCAAATTTCTAAATCTAAGAAGGTAGAGAATGTAGGCCTCATGGAAGAAAAGGTCACTAAAATGAGAAAAGATTTAAGTCAGCTGATAATGAGAGATTCTATAATGAAGGAGAAGCTATAGGTAGAAAATATGAGGTTGAGATAGAGGTTGTAGGAAAAATAAATGCAACTTTCCACCATGAAAAGTCTCTCCATGGAAGTGTTGCAATGCAGACATCCATCAAAGTCTTATGCCCTCTTTCTCAAAGAATAGTAGTTGTAAATCCAAGTCAAAACCTTGGCACACAAGGATCTATGCCCCTTCAAGATTACAACAATTCATTGAGTTTTGCTACCAAGCTAACATGGAAGACAAAGAAAATTTGGCTAAATTTTACATGCACAACCTCACTCTGACAAATATGAATTTTTGGGATCCCAATGAAAAATTGGGAGATATGCAGTTGATGTCCTTAACATCCTGGCTGACTCATGAGGAGACAAGAGCTGAAGAAGTGAAAAGGGTAATGAAAAAGGAAGAAAAGGATCCATTGCATATCAGGGCAGAGCTAGTGGTCCCAAGGGTTGTCATTAGCAATCATGGCCTATCTCCAATGATGTTGCATTAGCACCTAAATACCTTTCCAACCAAGAACAAACCATCCTACACTTTGAAAACACATTCATGTTGTTGGGAATAGGGAGTCTACAAGCTTTCCAGAGGAGATGGCATCCCTTACCACACAGTCTGCAGATCAGAGAATATCACTCTCCTAAAAGGCTCAAGAATGCCTTGGAGAGAACACCATTATACAATAGTATCATGCAGAGGATGAAAGTCAAATGGATAGGACTCAAGTTCAGTCCACCCTTTCTTTTAGGCTTACAAGAAAGGTGAGATGAAGTAGGAGAGAAGAAGGAATGTAGAGAAATATAGAAGAATGCAGGTTTTTTACCCCAGAGGGAAAACCATCTAAGGAACCTTAGTATGTCAAGGAGGCAACTAGGTCCATGAAAGAGATTCACATTGATGACTTAGTTTCTCAGAGGATGAGAAACACCTTCAACACGGGGGTGATAATGACTCCCATCAATAGGTACATTCTGAAGATTAATATGTTGTCACCCAACCTTAAAAACACCCTTCTCTTGCATTAATTCACATTTTTTTTACATTATGCTTAGTAAGAGGAGTAGAAGGTGTTTGTCATAGTATGTGCCCGAATGTGGTTTAATAGAAGGAAAATGAGGCATTTTTAAGGTTATTATTATGTAGGGGTGCAATGAAGACAACTAGGAGAGAATCTAGGGGGTTTTTTCACCTCCTTAACTCCCTAAACTAGGCTTGGGATCACCATATCCTCTCTCACCAGTACGATTTCATTAGCAACCGAGTCACTCCTAGCCCAACTGAAGATCAAGGAGGACAAGATCCACCATTTCCAACATCAAGAAGGGAACCATTCCTATTTTCAAGGGAGATTCTTTAGCTTCCCTTTTCTATAAATAAACTAGAGGAAGGTCTCATTAGGATTCGATTTTTTTTAGCTAGGTGTAGCTATTGAGCTCCAAGAATTGACATTGTTATTTTCAACTTTTATGTGATGTATTATACCTACACGTTTTTATAATGAGAAGTTAGATTTTAAGCTACATCTAAGTTAGTTTCAGAGGGTTAAGACCCTTGGGTTTGGGCCCAACCTAGAGGCTTTGGTCACTCTTCTTGTACTTATGTTTCTTCTTGATTCCAAAAAGTTCATAGTTTCTTCCATATCAGTAGAAGTTAACCTATAAAATCTTGGGGTTACAACCTCTATATCACCTATCTTGTGAGAGAAAGAGTGGAAGGATTCACAACCACAACCCAAAAATATTGTGTTTATGACTTCTTGGAAATAGATTAGCATTGGTTGTCATGTTTTACATTTTATTTTTATAGTTTAGAAGTTAGTACAGTAAATAGATCAGTTTTTTGCATGAATTAGATGTCATTTAGATTCAACTCATATTTTTCATCATAAGTTATTTCATTTTGCAAATGATAAATGGATGCATGCATGTGATTGATTGCAAGGCTTATTGATCTATAGGGAAGGGCACCTTGATCACTTCCATCCTAAGTTCTTTCACCATCTCCTTCCACCTCCAAGCTCTATCCCAAAAACCCTGTTTTCTAGGCAATTTTCCGAGAGCACTCATCCTAGTGCAAGACAGGCCTCCACGAGGTCTTGAGCTTCGTTACAGGCTCAAACTAACCTTCTTTAATTTTCTTCAAGTACTATTCACCTCTCCATACCCTCAAGCCAACATTTTCACCTTCAAAAACCATTTAGATTCCCTCATGTAGCATTACAGGCCTACCCGTAGCATTACAGGCATGCCTATAGCATTACAGGCATGCTTGTAGCATTACAGGCATGCCTTTAGCATTACAAGCCCACCTGTAGCAATCACATGTAGTAATTTTGTAGCAGCATTTTTCTTCATCAATTTCAACCCACACTGAAATGTTAACCTAGCATAGATGCATCATGACCTCCAACTGTGATAATATGATCAAGAAAAGCTCCTACGCCACTCCAAACCTTGTCTTCACTGCAAAAACTAAGTAGAGTTAGTTTCTTTATCATTCAAATAGGTTATTAATTTATTAGCAAGTATGACCTAGGTAGATGTTACCTATGATTCTGATTGGTAGTTTGATGGATTATACAAGACAGATTAGGTTCTTTTCTGCAAGTAGATGAGGTAGTTTGATGAATTATGCAAGATAACATAGCTTCATTTCTGCAAGTAAGTTAGCCTTTATCTTTCCATGAATTGAGTAATTAGGTTTTTACAAGTTGAGTCATTGGAATTTCTATTTTCATACTTAGATGCAATTTCCTATTTGTCCTTTTATAAATCTTTCATTCTAATTTAGTACAAGGAAAGGTCTCTGAGCACTTTTTTATCTAATGTCATAACTGGGGGTGGCATGAGTGGAATGTTATATGTTGTGCATATAGCATTGTCACCTCAAAGTTTGTATGAAACCAGGGTTGATAATTTCAGTTGAGGAGCCCTTCGTAGTTGCAACATTATTGATGCAATACCAAGGCTCACCACATGGTCCCATGTCACATTTCGAAAAGGATTGTCTAAATATGAGAATCGACCATGGACAACCATGTTCCAACCCCAAATTGTGACAAATATTTTCTCAATATGAAAATGAGCCATGGTCAATCATGGCCAACCATGGTCAATAAGCATGGCCACATTCTAAAAGAGATTATCCCATGGTCCAACGTCACATTGTGACAACGATAGTCATCCATGGTCAACAATGCTCCAACATCACATTGTGACAAATATTGTCTCTTCATCCAATGTCACATTATGACAACATAGTTATCCATCGTCAACGATCGTCTGACATCATATTGTGTCAAATATTGTTTTGATATTAAAATAAACCATGGTCAACTATTGTCCAACATTGCATTGTGACAAAGCTTGTCTAAATATGAAAGTCAATCATGGTCAACAATAGTCCAACATCGCATTGTGAGAAAGCTTGTCTAAATATGAAAGTCAATCATGGTCAACAATAGTCCAACGTTACATTGTGATAAAGATATTGTCAATATGAAATCAATCGTGGTCAACCATGGTCAGCCATGTTTATTTTAGGGTTTATAATATTTATCTTACAGTTTATATACCTTGGGTTTATAATATTTATCCTTTGGCTTTAATATTATTCTCTTGGGTTTATAATCCCTTGAGTTTTTAGTATTAATCCCTTCGATTTATTATTCCATTGGGTTTATACTATTTAACTTAGGGTTTATATACCTTAGGTTTATAATATTAAACCCTTAGGTTTAATATTATTCCCTTGTGTTTATAATACCTTGGGGTTTTATAATTGTCACATTGTGTCAAGATTGTTTCAACATGAAAATCAACCATGTTCCAACGTCGCATTGTGACAAAGATTGTCTCAATGTGAAAATAAGCCATGTTCAACCATGGTCAATCATAGTCAATCGTAGTCAATCATGTTTAATAACCATGGTCACATTGTGAAAATATTGTCTCTTGATCTAACATCACATTGTGACAACCATGGTCATCCATGGTCAACCATGTTCTAACATCACATTGTGACAAAAATTGTCTCAATATGAAAATCAACAATGGTCAACCATGGCCACATTGTGACAAATATTGTCTCTTGGTCCAATGTGACATTATGACAACATGGTCATCGATGGTAAACCATGGTATGACGTCGCATTATGACAATGATTGTCTTAATATGAAAATCAACCATGGTTAACCACTATCCAACGTCACATTATGAGAAAGGTTGTCTCAAAGTGAAAATTAATCATGGTTAACCATAGTCCAACATCACATTGTGACAAATTTTGTCAATATGAAAATCAACTGTAGTCAACCATGGTCAACTATGTTTATGTCAGTGATAATAATATTATTCCCTTAGGTTCATAATCCTTTGGGTTTTTAATATGAACCCCTTGGGTTTCTAATACTTATATTTGGGTTTATATACCTTAGGTTTATAACATTAATACCTTGGGTTTAATGTTATTTTCTTTGGTTTATGATACCTTGGGGTTTTGTAATTGTCACATTGTGCCAATTATAACATGCCAGATTGTTTCAAATATTGTCTCAATATGAAAACTTGTCATGGTCAACCATGGTCCAATGTTGCATTATGACAATGATTGTCTCAATATGTAAATAAACCATGGTCAACCATGCTCCAATTTCACTTTGTGACAAATATTATGTCGACATTAAAATCAATCATGGTCAACCATGGTCCCATGTTGCATTTTGACAAGGATTGTCTCAATATGAAAAATCAACCTTGGTCAACCATGTTCCAACATTGCATTGTGACAAATATTGTCTCAATATGAAATCAACCATGGTCAATTATGATCAACCATGGTCAATCATGGTCAACCATGGTCACATTGTGAAAAAAAAATTTCCTTGGTCAAACGTCACATTGTGACAACCATGGTCATCCATGGTCAACCATGTTCCAATGTCGCATTATGACAAAGATTGCCTCTTCATCCAATGTCACATTATGACAACATCGTCATCCATGGTCAACCATTGTCTGACGTTGCATTATGTCAAAGATTGTCTCTATATAAAAATCAACCATGGTAAACTATTGTCCAATGTTGCGTTGTTAGAAAGGTTGTCTCAATATCGAAATCAACCATGGTCCACCATAGTCCAACGTCACATTGTGAAAAGGATTTTGTTAATATGAAAATCAACGTTGGTCAACCATTTTTATTTTAGGGTTTATAATATTTATCATAGGGTTTATATACCATGGGTTTATAATATTTATCTGGTATGTTTAATATTATTTTCTTGGGTTTATAATCACTTTGGTTTATAATCCCTTTGGTTTTTAGTATTAATCCCTTTGGTTTATTATTCCCTTGGGTTTATAATTTTTATCTTAGGGTTTATTTACCTTGGGTTTATAATATTAATATTATTCCCTTGGGTTTATAATATGTTGGGGTTTTATAATTGCCACGTTGTGTCAAATATTGTCTCAATATGAAAATCAACCATGGTAAACCATGTTCCAACGTCGCATTGTGACAAAGATTGTCTCAATATGAAAATCATCCATGTTCAACCATGGTCAATCATGGTTAATAACCATGGTCACATTGTGACAAAGATTGCCTCTTACTCCAACATCACATTGTGACAACCATGGTCAACCATGTTCTAATGTCACATTGTGACCAAGATTGTCTCAATATGAAAATCAACCATGGTCAACCATTGTCAATAACCATGGCCACATTGTGACAAATATTATCTCTTGGTGCAACTTGACATTATGACAACATGGTCATCCATGGTCAACCATGGTCTGATGTCGCATTGTGATAAAGATTGTCTGAATATGAAAATTAACCATGCTCAACCATTGTCCAATGTCACATTGTGACTGTTATCACTCCAAGAAACTCTCCTAGGTTGTAGTTAGGAGATGCCTAGTAACATATAAATCTTCAATATCATTCTCTGAACTATTGGAATGGATTGGGGTGTGGATCAAGTCAGATGATTGTTTCAACTCTGTTTTCACTAAAGACATGCATGAACACCCTCAGCTTGACAAGGCTTTAGATAATGCTCAATAGTTTATATATTCAATGGATAGATGGAGAATCCTGACTGTACCAGCAGATGCATACATAAACACATATGAATGGCTAGCTACAGAAAGTAAATGAAGCTTGTAAATCTAATCTATTAACATAGAGATAAGATGACAGTTATCTGGCATTAGACACAAAAGAAAACATGAATAACCTATTCAAGTGCAAGCTTAAAATAGAGGAGAAGATGGCAATTGAACATGTAACAGCAAAAGAAGCTTGTATTACTGGAATGAAGATGAGACACTAAGAGGAACAAAGTAGCCACAGTCTCCAAAAGTTGAACCCTTATTCCTTCCAACTTTTAGCCATTTATAGGCCTTTTTACAATACTCTCGAACTCTCTGAGGCTCGAGATGTCTTAATCTATCCCCTCTATCTTCTAACTACTTGATGCCATAACTAGAAAAACATGAGCTCAGAAGGCTCTGTTTCTAACAAACATGGTAATCAAATTCTGGTGATTTCGCCGCATTGTTAGGTGGCTCACTCATGCCAACGATGTTCCATGATCATTTCTATTGGTTTGGCTACATCATGTTGTTGCTTTTTCCCCTTTCAGCCATGCATTCCGTTATTTTAGTTCAACTCTCTGACTGTCAAAAACATTAAAAAAACCAAAAAATTTCCTCCTTGGGTGACTGATGGGAAGTGGGGTATGGGGGCACTTGGGCCATTGGATAGTATGTATCGACAGTCGGGATGTCAGTCAGGTAGTGGAGGGTGAACTATGGTGATGGTGAATGAGTTCCATTATAGCGGGAGGAATGGCTGGAGGAGATAAATCGCCAAAGGCTTGAAGCCATGGCAGGAGCTGAATAAGCACGAGCCATTAGATCTCAGATGGGTAGATCAAACGGTTATCGAGCGAAGGAGGTGCTCAAAGGATAATGCCCGGGAGCGGTTTATTTAGGCGAAAATGGTTTATAGCGGGCGATCATCGGGTGATAAGCAGTAAAGGTTGGATCCCACTCGATTCCATTCATTGCCCAACACATAACAGTAGAGGAGAGAGAGGAAACCACTTTATCGTGCGCATATCCCTCTCACTTTTTGTCCAAGCAATATGCACAACAATCATTAGATATGGCGGAAATTATCTAACGGCGATGATTAGTCGAGTGTATAACATCGATCAGATGAAATGAGGGTCGTTAGATCAGTGGGAAGATCGATGGTGGGGGACACAAAGGTACAGGATGACCTCGAGAAATGTGCAAAGGGGTGCATATCAACGAAAGGTAAGGTTTCGGGGACCTTTGTGCATTAGTGCATGGGGGAAAAAATGGATTAGTTCACATAGGGCCAAGGCGAAAGTGAGATTTTCTATGATGTGAGGGTTGGGTTAGGACATGAGTGAATGTGGATGGGAGTGGATGAGTGAGAA
Organism: Pinus taeda; assembly: GCA_000404065.3. Lineage (NCBI taxonomy): Eukaryota > Viridiplantae > Streptophyta > Pinopsida > Pinales > Pinaceae > Pinus > Pinus taeda. The sequence goes on along the minus strand of APFE030480382.1, from coordinate 13,428 downwards.
AAGTGAGATGATGGATCGTATGGGAACCTCTCAGTGACAGTAGGATAGACCATTTCCCTCCTTTAGTCTTTCAAAATAGCAGCACTACACCTCAGGGCTAACACTGGCTCCTTCTGGGGATGAAAGCCTCTTTGTGAGGTTTCAAGAACTGCAGATTACTGCCTTTCCAGTAACAACCAAAGAAAACTTATCTCCTAGTGTTCCATTGGGCATGGAGTTTATTTTCGTAAAAACAAAAACTGAAAAAACCTATTATAATATTAAGGCCTTAAAGACTCATATGACGTAAAGTTTCAAAAACTTCCCATTGACTGGGCCATCAAAAACATCTTCCCCCTCCAAATTGTGTAGAATGAAAGTATTATTCATCTAAACTTGAGCAATGACAAACATTCCTATCCATAAGGCATCAAATTTACCATGTTTGCCCTTCTTTTCCTTCAATGCATCCCATTTGAGAACCCAGTCACCAACCTGAAAACTGCCCATTTTTTCCTTTCTATCAAAGGTTTCTTTGATCTTCTAATGAATTATTGAATTCTCAACTAGATGTTCTCTGATCTGCTATAATTCAACCAAGTTACTCATTCTCCTTGCCATGTCATTCTCTTCATCATGTTCTTCTTGTAAGAGTTTGACCATAGGGAGAATCAGATGGATAGGAAAAACGGCATCAGCACCATACACGAGCTTAAATGGAGAATTTCCTATGGACTTCTTGTCGGTAACTTTGTCAGCCCACAATGCAAACTTCAACTTGGAATCCCAGCATTTTTTATTGTCCTCCAATATTTTTTTGATTATCCTTATAGGACTCCTATTAGATGATTCTGCCAGGCCATTGCCTTAAGGATAATAGGAGGTAGAATGCACCAATTGAATGCCCACGGATTCACACGTGTCCAACAATTCTTTTGCCCTAAAAGTTGCTACATTCTCAGTGACTAGTTTGGTTGGGCAACCAAATCTAGTGAAAATATTCTCATTCAAGAACTTTATGACAACATGATGATTAGAATTTTTAGTGCATATAGCCTCAATCCATTTGGTTAAATAATTAGTGGCTACCAAGATCCATTTGTGTTGGCCACTGGAATGTGGATTGATCTCACCTATAAAGTCCAAGCCCCACTGTTGGAAGGGACCATTGGCATGTACTGGATTCAAGAGTAGAGATTCTAGTTGTTGTCTTCCTGTAAACCTCTAACATTTGTCACAATACTTCACAAAAGAAAACACATTAGAGAACAGAGTAGGCCAATAATACCCAGCTCTCAGGATCTTGTGGACCAAGGTTTTCCAATAATGTTGCCCTCCATAGAGGCTAGAATGGAACTGGTGCATGACTTCCATAAATTTTCCTTTGTCTAGGCATCTTAAGAGGATCCCTTAGGGGTCTCTCCAATAAAGCATGTTTTCATTAATGCAGAATTTGGCTGATCTGAGCTTAATGGCCGGGCTTGACTTGAGCTATGCCCTAGAGGGACTTCTAGCTTCTGCAAAAAATGTACACCGGAATACCATTCATAGATGGCTATATTTTTAGCCAAATATTGATTTCGCTCTTGCTCTTCTGCTACTTCCTCTGTCTCCTCACCACCTGCATTTGAACCCATGTATTTGATGTCTAACAAACTGCAATTTTCCTCAGCCATAAGCTTAGCCAAGCCCTGGCCTTTGACAAGCTTGGTGGGCTTCACCTCTATGTTGAACTCCATGAATTTTACAATCCACTTACCTATCTTTCCATCAATATCTGGCTAAGTTAGGACATCTTTTACTGAGGTTGAAGGTACATATGCAACCACTTTTGAATGCAGAATATAAATTATGAATGCCTTTAAAGATTTTATGAGAGCATAAGCTTGTTTTTCAATAATTTCATACTTTAGTTTGGTGTCCCTCAGAGTATTTCTTAAAAAGGCCACAGGGTGTGGTGAGCACCAGTATTTCAACAAGAATGCTGCAACTCCTGGGCTGCCAACTTTACTTTTATCAACCTAGTAGTTCGTAACAAACTTGGAAGCATCGGTGTTGTATGCACAAGTACTAGCTCTTACTACGGGTTGTCACTTGGTCAGTGGGCGCAAAATCACTAGGAGCTCAAGCCAACTTCTATAGATCTCAGAAGAAGCTCTAAGTGTGATGAAAGAAGGAAAGATTACTCTACATAAGCTATTCTAATTACAGAAAGGAAAAAGATTGGAATGTAAAGCAAGACCTAGTAAACCCTAATTAACAAGCTAATTCTACTTTTGCCAAAAACACTATGAAAACCATGAAAGCAATGCCATTACCTACTCAATAAAGCAAACAACATCTAACCATGTTATTTCTGGAAGTAAATAAGCAAAAAACATATTTTTGGATTTGTATGTATTTTTATGTGAATTTGACATGCATTGAATTTATTGTGTGTGAGTGTGGAAGTGAACAAGTGGTACTAAAGGGTGGTTTTGGAGCTTGGAAGGATGGAAGATTTTGTGGATGGGTCCTAGGAGGTCTTAGGTGGCCTTGTAGAAGCTTTTCCCACACTCAGCCTTCACGAGAAAGCCTACAGGAAAAACTACAGGAGGACACAAGGAAACTACAAGAGGCCTATAGGAGGAGGCCAAGAGCAATCTCTGCTATTTTGAGCGTGTGAGAGTGGGTGGAAAAGATGGACGAAGGTTGGAAGGTGTTAGGGCACCTATGGTCTACCATGAACCACCAGGAGAGAGAAAGATGATTGGGTTTTCTCAAGGAGAGAGGAAGAAGTTCTATGGAAAATGTAGGAAACTAAGGCGGAATTGAGGTGAGGTTTGGGAGAACTATAGGACATGGATCAAAGGGAGGATGTGACTACTGATAATCTAGCCTAATGCTATAAGAAATCTGCTACAAAGGAACTGACAGTTAACCAAGAAGATCAAGCAAATAATGAAATGAGTGCATTTAGGAAAAGCAGAGTTTTGCATTAAAATGGTCTAAACTATGATCTATGAAAGGAAATGCTTAGAAATGCTACAAGCAAGGAAAGCATGAAAGAGGAATATTGAAACTCAAGAAGTGAACATGACAAGGAAGATCTGAAGCAAAACAAAACTGGACTATTAACCTATTAAAAAGATGCAAACACTAGAAGTCCTATGAATGAGGAAAATATGTGTTTTTGGGGCAACAAGAGGGTCTTTGCCTCAAATCATGGTCCCAGAGGGAGGAAGAGAAGCCAAGGCACTATTGTTAGCCTTTTGAATATTTTATGTTTGCTGCTCAAACTACTTCAAAAAGAACAAATGGAAGAAAACTATTAAATCATCAAAAACAACCTATCCTTAACCATGAAAGAAATACATCTAACAACAAATTAGTCTACAAACTGAAGTAGGCATAAAAGTACAAGTGAAGAGAGGCTTGGCTGCTTGGATTGGGCCCTAACCCAAGAGCTTCATTATCAGAAAAATAGTAGGTTTACATGAAATTGTCACAAAATAATAAGCTCGAAATTTGAGCAGAGTTTACATAAGCAAAAAAATCTGACATTAGTGAGGCCCTAGGCCTCTCTACTTATACATTTTAATATACCAATAGCTTCCTTAAAATCAGGGAGGCTTGGCTCCCAAAAATCGAGATAACTATCAGTCATCCTCCACTTGCTCGACTGCCTTCTAGTGCATGATTCGGCTTCTTGTACTCTGAGTTGAATGAAGGGGAATTCGAAGTGAGGAGTAATAAATGAGGGACATTCCCTCCTATAAGTCCTCTCCTCTGTCTTCTGTGACTTATTGTTGCCATCAAACCATTGGATCCTTGACTTTGACCTTGAAATTCATCAATAATCTACATTAAATACATGTTATACCACATGGCATCATAACAAGCTCAACTCACTCTATAAGCATAAATATAATCAGAAAATCATACAATAAGCTAAGAGAATGGTTGATTTGACTAGGTTATGAGGTAAAATGAGCCCATATAATTACCCATTTATGAGGCTCATCATCACCCCCCTACTAAGGCTGTTGCTCATCCTATGAGCAACTTTGCCAATCTCCTCATCTTTTATGGCCCTGGTGGCCTCCTTAGCATCCCAAGCTTCTGATGTGGTCTACTCATGTTGGCCATAAAACCCTACCTTTCTTTCTATGTCCTTCCACTACTCCTCCTCTTCTTCTTCTCTTTCGCCTTCCAATATGCCTAATAGGAGCAGGGGACTCAATTTGAGGCCTATCCAATTGACCTTCAGCCTTCGCATGGAGCGCTTGTACATTGGCACTCTTTTCAATCCCTCCTTCAGCCTCATGGGGGAATGGTATTCCCTGATCTACAAATTGTGAGGTAAGGTGTTCCATCTTCTCATGCATGCATGCACACAGTCATCCCCAAGTAGCCTTTGCATATCTTCAAAGTGTGCAATGGCTTGTACCTGATTGGTTAGATATTTGGGGGCAATCTGAGGGTCATTGGAAAGCAGGTTGTGTGTGCTGATTAGTGCCATGGGATCTGATGGCTCAACTCTTATCATTAATGGCTCATTCTTCTCTTTTATCATCACTCTTTTTATTTCTACTGCCCTCAATTCTTCATGGTTTATCCAAGAGGCCATTGCCATTAATTGCATGTCCCTTAGCTTGGCATTGGGGTCCCACACATTCATGTCCATGAGGGCCATGTTGTGTAGGTAGAACTCTGCCATCTTTGCTTTATCCTCCGAGGTGCTCTAGTCACACAGGTCCATGAACTGCATGTAGTCTTGGAAAGGAATTGTGCCTCTTTGTGCCAAAGTATTTATTTGGAATTTAAGCCATTGGTCCTTCAGATAGAGGCCATAAGATTTTGCTGGTGTTCTGCATTGTAATGCGTCCATGGATAAGCTAGCCAAATACACCAACTGAGTCTCTTTCTCTTGCAACTGCCTCCTTAGGATTTCATTCTCATTTTCCAAGTGGCTTCTTGTGATGCCTTCTCTGTCTATGAGAGAACTCAATTCTCTGCCCATTTCCTTGAGTTTGTTTTCCATATGGCCAACATCCTCAACCCCTTTGGATTTGGCTATCTGCATCCACCTATGTGTTCTCACTCTTTCTTTCTCCAATTCAAAAAACAGTGGAATTGCAAATTTCTATGGGATTATTCTGCCTCCCTCAAGTAGATTGTAATAGGAGGCAAGTCTAGGCTAGGGGTCAGGTTCTTGCAGCTCTTTTTCTTCCTCCTTCACATCTGGCTATCCTTTTATCCTTTCCTTAAGCTTTTGGGTCTCCTATAGTTTAGACAGTGTCTCCTGTAGGACTGTCTCAACCTCCTGTAGTTCTGGTTTTCAGTCCTATAGTACTGCCTTTCCCTTCCATGTAGAAGATCTTGGAGTCCCCCTTTCATAAGTGATAGGTGTCTTGGAGGGAGACTCTTTCACCTTGACAGATGATGAATCTTCAATGATAATGGGAACTTTTGAAGAGGGCTAAGGTTACCTGTTTTGATCCTTGTGCTCTTCCTTGCCCTGAAATACATGGAGGTCTATCTTTTCCTCTTCTTCTTTGGTTTGACTGGTGTACTAAGGGCAGTGAGGGAAGCTGTTGTCTCTCTTTCCAAAATCTCAGGGAACTCTTCCCTTGCTCTTCCTTCCCTGCCTCCTTTTCTCCTTCTTCTATCTCTTTTTCTGTCTCTTCAACTTTTCCCTCCTCTGCTTCTTTTCCTTCCTCCTTCCTTTCTTGCTCTGTTTTGCCACCACTGGCTTCATCTTCTCCTCCTTGTTGTTCTTGCTCCTCACTGCTAGTAGGACTGACATCATAGGTTAATGCTTTTATGTCATCCTCAGCTGTCATGTTTTAGAAAACTTCCCATGCTATAGGGAGTGTAAAGGTATGGAGGGATTCCTCCACTAGGATTTTGATTAAGCCATGGTGAGCTAATTGCCCTGAATTTCCTGCTTGTACCTTGGTGATGGAGTCAATGAGGAACTGAAGGAGAAAATAAGGGATACTGAGCCTTTGGGGTGTTGGGGTATCCATGCCATACCTCAAGTCATGAAGGATTTTGAAATGATAACCACAGAAAATGCTATGCCTCCCCTCACAAGAAATGTATTTGATTATTTGGTAGCTAACCTCATCCCAAGGATATGGTATACTAGGCCTTCTAATTCCATTTTTATCTTCCACATGGGTTTCATTATTTTGGAAGAATTTCTTCTTGGCAGCCTGGCCAATGGGTGTTTCATCTTTACTCCAACGCAGCCCAAGAGGAAGGGTAGTGACCCTACTAATTAATTTTGGGGTTATTTCGATGGAGAGGCCTCTAATGATTACAGTGGCATGTGTTCTTGTGTGAGGGACCAGAGAGAGAGAAAATTCTTGGGCAATATCCTCATCAAACCCTCGGAATTTCTCAAAAAAGTTCATCCAATTTGCCCTTGTGAATATGTCCACTACTTGGGGATGTGCATGGAGCCTAGTGAAGTTAGTGGGCTCCCTTCTCATAAACCCTCCTATCATACTGCTTGTGCTTTTTTAAAAAACAAATATGGAGGTGGAGAAATACAGTTTTTTAGAAAAATAAAAAAAACAGAGGAGACTATGTTTTTTTTTAAATAAACAAATTTTTTTTTTATGTATTTCCTACCCTCCTAAAGACTGATTTCACCCTCAAATTGAGACCACTTCTTTCATGTATTGATATTCAACAGGGGGCATGCATGAACCCTACCTCTTCAGACTGAATTTCATGCCAAAAACTGTGTTTTCTACCTTCAAAATGGCTTATTGCCCCTCCTGTAGAAGTTTGTTGTCCCTCTTGTAGATTTCCTATAGGTGCTCCTATAGATTTCTTGTAGGTGCTCCTGTAGAAAACACTGAGAGAAAATATAGGGAGGAAATCAATGGAGGATGGTGGTTACTAGGCTGTGGGGGCACAAGAACGCTGCTATAGCTGAGTTACGAGGAGAAAATGAAGAAACGGTGGTGAGAATGCTCGTGGAGGAGTGCTTATTACCCTTTATGGACATTTTTGGTTATGAGTGTTGAGCTAGGAAGGTGTATGTTGGCCATATTCAGACCATTGGTCCCCACCTGCTTTTTCATCATAGCTCCTCCTTGTAATCATCCCTCATTATTGCACCGGAGTTTACTCTTTCTCCACTACCTGTCCTTGACATATTTTCCTGAGTTGATTGTGCGCACATGTGGGTGACATCTTGAATGAGTGGATTCAACTAGATGAAGGTGGCCAAGTTAACTGGCCACCTTTCCCTCATTCAATCTCAACCATCTTGTTGCCTTCATATGATTCATAATTACACAAATGCAAATAGAGGAGTGATTTAGTTACTTACCTATGATCCGAGTGTATTGGCTGTGAGATGTTGTGGCTCTCTCTGATGCATGCCTTCATTCTTCTCCATGCATGCTATCTATGCTAGTTCATGCATGGTTATGTATTTTTGCAAGGTCTTCTTTTGCTGGAATTGGGCTGCATGTGCCTTTCCAACCTTCAGATGTTCACTCTTCTGCTGTTGGTGCTGGACTTCTATGGGATCAACTGCTACAGGAATTCCTACAGGAGCTCCTATAACTGCTTCTCCCCTTGAAACTTTAGCTTTTCCCTGAGCTTGGAGTTTGAGAATAATGCCAGAGGTGTCATGCATGATGGAGGGAAAATAGGTAAGCTTTAGGTATGGTTATTGGTGCCCTTTTCCTTCTTTTGTTTTATATTGGAAAACTGGGGTTGTTTTTTTTTTTTTTTTTTTTTTTTTTTTTTTTTTTTTTTTTTTTTTTTGATTTTTTTGGATAGGAAAAGAAATGATTGCTTGGGGTGTGATGCAGGCTGAAATGATAGAAAGGTGGCTTGAAGTGTAAGAGGGATGATAAGTTCCTCATGAAGCTCTCCTAGTCCCTCAAATTTCCTTCTACAGACATTTTTTTGCTCTCTGTAATTCCTATAGGAGCCTCCTGTAGAAAACATAGTATTGGGAAAAAAGTACAGTGGGAGGAAAGAGATGCCAAATATGATGGAGGAAGGTGTGGAGAAGGTAAGACAGGTGTTGGTGTGAATGTCAAGGTTCCCTTGGTACCTTCTTCTGCTTCCTGTTGTCCTCCTGCAAACCTGCAATGCAACAAAAAAAAAATTCTCTTTTTTTTTTTTTGGAAAACAACCAGGTGCCCAGAGAGGTTTTCACCTTAATTGCCTACCTCGGGCACCTCCAGGGAGGCTTTCACCAGGGATCTATTCTTTCTTCCTCTTTTTTTTTCATCACTGGGCTACCTCGGAAAGAGGTTTTCAAACCAATGATGACTCAGCGACTCATGGAGGTTTTCACTTGAGTCCTTATTTTTTATTTTTTCTTTTCTTCAGTGAGTGGGTGAAGTGGAAGCTAAAAAATGCTCCACTACCATCACTATTTTATTCAAATCTTCAATGAAATCTCTCTTGGAGAGGGGTTTCTTGTAGACTTTCAACCGATGTCCATTGACAACCATGGGGATGGCTTCATCATCAATGGCTCTGATCAGAACTAAACCATTTTCATTGCATTTCTCCACAATCTAGGGTCCCAACCATCTTGTCCTTAGCTTGCTTTTGAAATATTTGTATCTTGAATCATAGAGTAGTGCCCAGTCTCCCTCTTGTAATTACTTCTCCTTGATAATTTTTTCATGCCATATCTTTCTCTGAATCTAAACTACATATGTATGGGGAAGGGCTTGTAATTTGTGTTCATCCAATCCATTGAGCTGAAGTAATCTCTCCTTCTGTGCATGGCTGAGGTCTAGGTCCAGCTGAGCTACCATCCTTAGGGTATTGAATTCAAACTCTATTGACAGCAAATCCTTCTTCCCATAGACTAGTTCATAGGATGTGAACCCGGTGGTGGTCTTCCATGTTGTGTTGTAGGCCCAAGTGGCCTCAACTAATCTGTCCGCCTAGTATTTTTTGTTGTTGCTCACTACCTTGGTTAGGATCCCTTCCAAAGCTCTATTAGTGACCTCCACTTGCCCATTGGATTGTGGATGGAAAGGGGTGGAAGTCCTGTGCCTTATCTTATGATGTGTGAGCACGTCTTTAATCAAGCTGGAAGTGAACTGGCTGCCTTGATCTATGACCAACTCTCTCGGATACTCGAATTTGTAGAATATGTTTTCTCTCAAAAACTCAAGCTACTTTTTCTTCTATCGCTGCTTTGATTGCTTTTGTCTCCGCCCACGTTTTCAAGTAGTCGATGCACACAATGTTGTACTGCTTCTGCTTTGAAGGGGGCTTCATAGGCCCCACAAATTCCATGCCCCACTTATCAAATGGCTCAAAGGTCACTTGAGGTTGCATGGGCATTTCATCCTTTGGATTGGTTTTCCCCATCCTCTGACACCGATCACACTAGCTCGTGTATCTCCTCACATCCTAATGAAGAGTGGGCCAGTAGTAGCCTTCTTGCAATATCTTGAAGATGGTTCTTTTTGCTACAAAATGACCTCCACAAGGCCCATCATGACAGGTCAGGAGGATGTCAAGGACTTCCTTCTCCCTAACACATCTTCTCAAGATCTGATCTGGGCCAAGTTTGAAGAGATTGCCTCCAATCCAAGTGAAAGGGGCACTTTTCCTTATTAACCTGCTCTTCTCTTTTGAGGATAGGTTTGGTGGGAACTGTGCTGAAACCAAGTAGTTTTCTATATCATCAAACCATGGAGAGATTACTGATATAGCAAATAGGTGTTCATCTGGCATTTGGTCATCCACCATTACTTCTTCACTTGCAGGAAAATTCACTCTAGACAAAAAGTCAGCAATAACATTCTCTTTACCAGGCTTATCAATAATTGTCAAATCAAACTGCTGCAGTAAAAGCAACCATCTAATAATGAGAGAATTTGCATCTTGTTTGTTCATTAAATATCTAATAGTAGCATGATCAGTGTCCACAAAAGTTTGCTAGCCTATGATATAATGTCTAAATTTGTTGAAGCAATGCATGACAGCTAGGAGTTCCTTCTTGGTCATTGTATAGTTTAACTCTACCTTTGACAAGTTTTTGCTTATAAAGTTTATGGAATAAGGTAACTTTTCATCAACTTGTCCTAAGGCTGCTCCTATCACTTTGTTCGAAGCATCTATGTGAATGTGAATTGGTAGGGCCCAATTTGGCCTTTGAGAATTGGGGCAGTCACGAGCTTGCTCTTCAAGGTATCCAGGGCTTCTTGACAATCTTCCGACCATATGAACTCAACATCTTTGCCTAGGAGGCTAAACAAAGGAGAGGTTATCTTGCTGAAGTCTTTAATGAATCTTCTGTAATATCTGGCGAAGCCTAGGAAACTTCTAACATCTCTCACCTTTTGAGGAGGTGGGACCTTTTGGATGATGGCAATTTTGTTGGGGTCCACCTGCAATCCTTGTTGAGATATTGCATGACCTAGCACGGTCCCTTCAGTCATAAAAAATTCACATTTTTCCAGACTGAGGGACAGGTTCATCTCAATACACTTATCTAGAACTTTTCCTAGGTTAGATAAAGCTTCTTGGAAGTTAGAGCCATAGGAGTAAAATCATCCATGTATATTCACTGATCATGAAACAGTTCCGGAAAATATGCCCAATACTATAGAATTTGTTAGAATTTTTCCTACAATCAGTAGCTTTATACCATGTAGAACTTTTTCTACAAAATCAGCTAGCTGATACCATGTAGAAATTTCCCACCTGTAGTTCAACCTGGTAATGCAATGTACTAAAGCAAAACACTTGATCTACTTCTACAAACAATTTAGTAGAAGCTTAATCAACCATGAGCAACATCAATAAGAACACATATAACTAATAAGAAGGAGTCAATCACACATAACACAGAAGAATTTACCCAGGGAAATCCTCAGCCTAAAAACCCAACTCTGTATTATCATACAAGTGGAAATATTGATATGAAAATGGGGCTCTTAGTCTTCTTGTCTAACTTACAAGAACCTCTCCCACTTCCAAAGCTTTAAATTTTCCCATGTCTATTTGATCAACCAATGCAGAAATAATAAATGCTTTAAAATATGGGTGTATGCTTGTATTTGTTTTCAACTAATTATTTACTTTAAAATCTGTCATTTGTGCTAATATGGGAAGGTACTTAAACTGATCCACAAATGCATTTAATAGTAGTGAAAGCAGCAGTAAAAACAAACACATAAGATAACAATATAATATGGATTTCACCCTAATATCTTGGGCTACTTCTCCTTGAGCTCTAATCAACTCGATTAGGCTCTCTAGGATTATGGAAATAGTTCTTTTACAAGTGCTACACTTAACTCCAATGTTTTATATAGGAACATTGGGCTCAGAACACCATCTTATCCCTTGGCTATTGGAGCTCTTCGACTTTCCAACTCTGGCTCTTGGCTCTAGCTCTGGCTCTTTCTCTAGCAGTGGCTCTCACTTTGGCTCTGGCTCTCTGGCTCTGGCTCTGGTTCAGGCTCTCATCTCTCGCTTATGGCGCTCGCTCTGGCTCTTGGCTCTAGCTGTGGCTCTGGCTCTGGCTCTGGCTGTGGCTCTGACTCTAGCTCTGGCTCTATGGCTCAGGCTCTGGTTCTGGCTTTCGGCTCTAGCTTCGGATCACGGCCCTCTGCTCTGGCTTTTCTAAGCTCTTTCACTCAGTCTTTTCATGCCACTATGAGTCACTCGACCTCCAAGCAACTCCAACAGCAATATGCTACTATCAATTGAGCTCTCCAACTTTTCCACTCGACCTCTAAGTGACTCTGTTAGGGTCCCACCCTAACCCCCTTATCTATGTAATGGGACCACGTCATAGTTAAGAGTCAATAAAGCCCATATTAATAATTGTAAGTGGTTAATCCGCAATTAATAAAGGAACCAAAGTTAGTTGCAAATGGGCCTAGTATTAGATAGATGGTATTAGTAATAAGCGGTATTGACCCGTGGTATTACTCGTAGGAATCATATATAAAGGATAGTAACTCCCTGCGAGGAGCATCGTGTCTTATTTTTGTAATTGAGCACTGCTCTATTGGAGGTTGCCCCCTCGAAGAGGCAAGTGAACATTTCTCTCTGAATAATAAATTCATTGCCATTCTGTGTTCTCGGTCTATTTTCTTCGCATATTCTATATTTGGGTATCTTTTGCAGGTTAAGAAGCATAACAAGTGGTATCAGAGCTCTTTCCAGGGCCGGTGGGATCTCCATTTAGTAGCAATTTTTTTTTTTTGCCTCGAGACGTGTTCCGGTGTCTTTAAAGCACGGGATCTGTCGTTGAGCGCATAAATTTGCGGATTTGGGGAGGCATGCACGTAGGAAATACAAGAGGTGGTCACGTCTGTTGGACTCCCTTGTAACCCCTGTGGGTACCCCTTCGAGTAGTAGTGCATTAGACAGAACCACGCATGGACTGTCTTCCACGTACCCTCTGGGTATATCGGAAGCCCCATAGGCTCCCGGAAAACCTCGCCATAGATAAACCAGCGACCGTCTTGCAGCTACAGTACACCGAGAACAGCACTCGGAGAGATTACTCGCCTGTACGATAGGGTAGTCGGGTGGTACGGCTAAGGGTACGGTCGACCCTCCTTAGTTAGAGCCCTGAAATATTGGGCCAAGTACTACTGCCAGACCCTTATGTATATTGCGATCTGTAGCACCTGACACTCCTCAAGACCCTAGTTCCTTTTCTTTTTAAGCATCATCTCTTCCATATCCGCTTGAGCAAAGGAGTGCAACAGCAGCAGACATCAGTCCCAACCAGCCAGTTCTCTCAGATCCAGCAGACCAGAAGCATTGTTCAGGGTTCCTATACCAGGGTATAATTTTCGCAGGACTTTTGGCCGCATTGACAGTTTGAGGATTTGGCGACTGCAGTATTGATCAAGGAGTAAAACTCCGTTAGGAGTAAGTCTGAGATTTTCCGGACACTTATTGGTCATATAGCCCATTAAAATCAGGACGACGAGCTGAGCACGGTGGTACCATTTAATTAATTGGGCAAAAAATTTTTTTTGGCGGTCCCACTTTTTCATCACAACGGTGTATGGTAGAAACTAGAGCTCAAGCGATGGCCAATGAAAGGATGGACAAACTGGAGGAAACGGTGAACAAAATCCACACTCAGCTGGACAGAATAGATCTGGATAACATGGAAAAATTGTTGAAAGCAGTGAGTCTCCAGCTACAGAAATGGCAAGGAGAGGGCAAGGAGGAATTAAGGTCAAACGGCAAGGAGCAAGTCCACGAGGAGGGGTATAATGGCTATGACGGCATTTACGGTGAATCTAGCCACTCTCCTCACGACTGGCACACTCATTCACCACGCAATCAACGACTTCCTAAGTTGGATATGCATAAATTTGATGGGTCTCACCCAGCAGCATGGCTATCACAAATGGACCAGTATTTCAAATTGAATCAGATCCTAGATGATGCGACCAAGCTTGTGTTGGGGAGCATGTACTTCGACAA